>JAMXBD010004105.1:0-84445 GCA_024138025.1 Combretum micranthum
GAATAGCTCATAGTAATATGAGTTTGTTTTAAAATATCAGATTGGTAAATTTTTGACCTATTTCGAACCGTTCGGACATAGACTTTGAAAAGCGTGCCCCGGGCTCGAATATAAAAAATATACAATAGTAACCGTTAGACTCATAATTTCATAAGATTTCTAAATATATCAATTATAAAATTTTTTGGGTTATAAAGTTACAGTTATAACATTTTTATTGTATTTCTATTATTACCGGTAATTGATTAATCTTTGGCACTATTCATTTCTATTTCATTACAAAATTTTATTATTCTTATAAAGTCTTATATTTTAGATATATATTTTATATGTTATAGAAAAATTTACTTTTCTAAAATTTAGTTCGTTTCAGATCTTTACGGGATCAGATTCTGTTTAAGACCCGATATTAAAAATAAAATAAATTAATTTAATAATTGAAAAAATTTTAAAAATATTTTTATTTTCATAAAATAATTTTTTAGAATTTTTTGGGTTATAAAAATATTATTTATAGCCCATATTCGCGTATTTTGATGTACCGGTAACATATTTGTTAAATCACTAAAATAATTCAAATAATTATTTAATTTTGAATAGAAAATCTGCTACAAATATTTGAATAAATTTTCTTATTTTATTTTATTTTGTTTTATTTTATTAATAAAGTACTTTTACAACCCATAATTTCAAGTACACCTTACACATATCACTTCCTTTTCACTTCAATCTTCCTACAACATTATCCCACACTTCATGGCAGATTTTTCCTTCTTTATGGCTTCCAATTGTCCTTCATTTACTCCTATTTTGACTAAATTAAATAAATTCTACTCCTTATTAAAGAAGCTACACATACACATTTATTACACAATTTAATTTCAAGTCAAAATTCAACAAACTGTATGCCCTGGAAAATTTCAGTAAATAGTCCTGGAGATGAACTTTGAAAATAAAACCTAAAGGCCATCTAAATTAAAACCGAACTTAGATAGTCCCAAACTCCGAACAAATCCGAAAATTCCTAGATCGTGAGAGAAATAAGAAATCTCATAATAAGCTAACAAACTAAATAGACTTCCATTCTAAAACCCTACGTACGCCAAATTTTCTAATTAGCTATAACTTATAAATTCGGGTAAAATGGAGCCCTAAAGCAAATTGCTAAGAAGTAGATAGTGATTAACCTTCGGGGATAAAACCCAATCCAAAGGATTCCGAGAACGTTGTGAGATACTATTTCTTATGAAATCGCCCTTAAAATAAATCTCACCAATCAGAAAGTCATATAAGTATAAAATATTAGTTCTTATTTTAGCAATGGGGCGAACCGGAAGGTCAACCCAAACCTAATCCTTGAATCTCCTGAGAAACTCCATAGTCTAGATCCGGTAATTCTGTGTTCCTAAACCAAGGAGTCAAAATAAGAGAAAAAGGTGAAATTGGTTAGTATTAGGCCTAGGATGCTCGAAAGAATGAGACCAACGGGTTTTCAACCTATTCCAATCCGCCAGGTGACGACTTTGAAAAGCACGCTCTGGGATTGGAATGTTAGAGGATATGTTATTAATGCCATTAGATTCCTATTCCATGAGGATCTTTAAAGTATTGGTTTTTCAAATTTTCAATGGCTAGAAGCATCCGATTTTGTAAATGTAATTGTGTTTCCTTACTACCAGGATTTAGTGAGTTTTCCAGTACGACTTACTATTATTCATTGCCCAATTTTTATTATTATTATTACTATTATTATTATTGTTGTTATTATTATTATTCTTATAAGATATACCCTAGTCCTCTAGTGATCGGATAGTAATGGACGAACTTTGAAAACGGAGAATGAAAACCCTAATCCGGTCCAGTTTGAGTCTAGTGAGAGAAGCCTAGGAACCCTAAAATCGGCTTTCCTTTGGTTTCATAGTAAAAGAAATTTTCTAAAGTAAATGAAGTTGAACTATGCTTTAAAGTACATTTTAAACCTTTGAAAGTTTTAAATTCGGGAATTTTTCAATTCCGGGCCTTCCCGAGCTCAATTACGGAAAAGCGTGCCCCGGACCACGGATTCAGAAAAATGTTCCAGATATTCATTAGAACCGTAATTTATAAGGATTCCAAAAATATCAATTTTATAATTTTCCGAGCTATAAAAATTACAGTTATAGCTTTTCTCGTGTTTTCGTTACAACCGGTAAAGTAGATATCTTGTCTACTATTCACAAGTACAACCTACACTACACACTACCCATACCCTATTCTTACATCCTTACAACTACTCAATTATATTTTCTTTTCCAAGAAATTTTTGTCTCCTATTAAATTATTACAAATATTACATTTTATTACTTAAATTACAAATTTTAAATCAAAATTCAATTTTCTCTCTCCCTCCCCTATGCTTGGCCGGCGCATTCCCTCCCCATTTCCCCTCCAATTTGTTTTATTTTACTTATTTTATTACAAATAAACCCTAATGCACATGATATAAACTCATCTTCCATTCTCTCTCTTCATTTTCATCTTCTAAATTTTTGCAAAGGTTGAAAACCCTCTCCTTCTTCTATCATTGCCGTGACCCACACCATGCACACACACACTCACAACTTTATTTTTCTCTTCTTTTCATCTCTAAATCTCCATTAAAGTGTTGATTTCAAGCCTTGTTTGTAAACTCCCAAAAATTTTCATAATTCATAGAAAATAATTCTAAAAGCTTAGAATTTAAATCCCAAAAATCGACTCACGTTAAAACCAAATTCTAAATCAAGACAAGCGCCAGAAACAAAACCCTAAAAATAGAACCAAATTAAAACTTAATTCCAAATGAGAACAAAAACGAGATTTCTTAGTCTCGAGAAAACAAGAACCCTTGAAATAAAATATAAAGTCCAACTACGATTTAATCAACGTTCGTACATCAATTAAATTATCTAACCGTTTTCTAACACGTAAATCAAGACAATATATCCAAATAACGATCAACAGCAAAATCTTAAAACCTTCGATAAATTTCAGAAATCACAAATTTCAATTCTCACCAAAAGTCAAACTGAGTCAACTCATAACCTAGACTCGGTTAAACGATTCCGAGAACTAAAAACTATTAAATAATCACAAATAAAATAAAATATAAAATTCGAGCTAAAATTCTAAAACGATCAAGACACGAAAATTATATGATCTTACGAATATCTTGACGAAAACGGAAATCAAAACGGAACCCTAAAAGTCAACAAGCCTATAACGAACCCTAGTGTTTAAGATCCGGCAATCCCGCTTTTCAAACCCTAGAAAACGAAATTAAGTTAATGACCTAGAATAGTTCGTAATAATATAGGGTATATAAAAATATCAGATTCGCGAATTTTGAGTGACCTTCGGACCCAAACGGGATCGGTTCTCGAAAAGCATGTCCCGAAGCTTGGAATATTAAAAATATTCCGTTTATACCAATAGACTCGTAAAAATACAAGGATTCCAAAAATATCAGTTTTGGAATTTTTCGGTAGCTAAAAATTACAGATATCGCATTATTACGCGTATTTTTATTACTACCAGTACTTTAATTGTCTAGTCTACTATTCATAGTACTTTTCTACTATTCATTACTATTCACCTATCTCTACTTTTTCTTACACCTATTTCTTACACCTACATATCTATTTTCTTACTTTTTTCATTTCCAATACACCTTTAATCACATCAAACTTTACACATTACTTCTTTATTACACAACAAATAAAATAAAAACAATTTCTCTCCCCTCCTACATCTAGAACCGGCGCCACTCCTCCCCATTTCCCTCTCTTTTATTTTCTTTTTCAATTTATTTTATTACATCCAAAAATCACTCCAAAAATTCTATAAATACCCCCTTCCTCTTCCACTCTTTCACACAATTCATTCACTACCAAAACTCTCTCAAAATCTCTCCACAAATTCTCTCTTCAAGAATTCTCTCTACCAAAACTCTCTCAAACCAATTCCTCACAAAAATCATCCCTCATACATAAACTATCTACCATATACTACTCACATAATACCCATTTCATCTACCATCTTCATACCTCTTACATACCTTAGGTAAATATTTATTCCATCTATTATTCATCCATGTCATGTAACTTAACATGACTATGGTGTTGTTTTGAAACTCATATGAGTAGTAAAAGCAACAACATGTTCATGTTTTGTTCTTGTACATAAGCTTCCTATTTTATTATGTTGTTATTATTATTGTGATTATTTGCTTATATAATAGTATTATGTATATTATGTATATATATTTATTTAGAGCATATAAGCTCATTTGTTATTTATTTATTTTCAAGTTATGCAATTTATTTATTTTATGTTGATATTAAGACTAGTCTTTCTAGTCTTAGACTTGTCCATATCAAGTCAAAACAATCTTTTATTTATTCTCTTTAAATCTTTCGGGACTAGTCCATTCTTAGTCCCGGGACGCCTTGATAAAGCTAAGGCTCCAATACTTGATCGGGATTCCTTGATGAAGCTAAGGTTCCCAATGCTTGAATTTTATTTCTTGCTCATTAATTATTTTTAGTATTTTCTTATGTTCTTATTATTTTATATGCTCATGATACTTGCATTTGCATAATGTTAATGTCTCAACTAGTCTAAAAATAGAATCTTGTTTTACTAAATGAGCTCAAAGCTAAGTTTCCAATTATATGATTTACCACAAAAACATGAAGTTATTATCAACAACCTAGAAATAGAATAATACAAGTTTTCTCAAGTTTTCTTAAATAACAAAAATAGTTTTATCAAGAAAACGTAAGAAATAAATATTTTCCTTGTATTTTATGGTAATCAAGTTTTTAGAAAAATAAATCGTTCATATTGAAAGTTTGAGACTTAAATTCTTTTCTAAAACTAAGGAACAAACTAGTTTTCAAAGTTAATATAAAAATCAACTCATAAGGAACCCACTTAGGAAAAGTAATGATTTTTAAATTCTAAAAGAAAGAACTTGTTTTCAAAAGAATATAAATAAAGTAAGGTTAGCAATAATGGATTTTATCAAAAAGATGATTCTTTTCAAAGAAATGAAAGAACAAGTTTTAGAAAGCAAAAGCTTATATTTTAGAAATAAATAAGAAGACAAGATTCATTTTCTAAAAACCATCCTAAATACAAAAATTTATAAAAGGTTTTTATCAACTTAATATACTTTTGATGAATTTAACTTTAATCACTAGAAGGAAAATTTAATACAAGACTAAAGGATTAAGGAAAAATTCAACTTGTTTTGGAAGAAGAAATGAAGAAAATAAAATAAGAATATACTCATTTATAACAACCTAGGAAAAATATAAAGTTTCTTTAGATACTTGAAAGGAAATTTTCAAAACTAAGGTTTAAATGAATTGTTTTATGAAATAAATTGTTGAGACACTACCATTGGGATTTTGCATATAAAGTGAGCATACATATATTCAAAAGTGTTTATCAAATTATATTTATATATTACAAAAGGATTTTCTTTAAAATAAGTTGAGTTAGAAAATGGATTTTGCAAAAGTTTAGAAAATTCGTTTTAAATCTGTACCTGACGTTTTCGGAACCCAAATGACCTTTTATGACCAAGATAAGTTTAGAAATGGATAGAACTTTTCGAATAGGTAGAAAACGGTATATCATATGCGAAATTCCGAGTTAAAATGAGCAAGTTATGGCCATTTTAAGTTGGAATTTTTCTTATACGATTTTACCGCGATTTTAAGTAAAGTTTAGAATCTCCAAGAATAGAAATTCATGAAAGACTTATCCCGGGTATTTCTTTTGTCTAGGTGACGAAGGATACGAGAATACCCTACCCGGATTACTACGACTAAGAAGATAGCGAAATGGACGAGTGAGTTATTCCTTCTAATTTCGTTACCTTTGCTTGCTTGTAATGTAGTAGCATTATGTACTAAGAAAAGATAAAAACGAATATATTTGGGGATTTCGGGATTATGTGATTCTATGTTTATGCGTGAAATGAGAATTAAGAATATCGCAATTCGATCTGCTTGTTTAAATAATTTTGTTTACTTACTTGTATGATTGTTTATTGTGCTAAATTATTGATCGCCCCTAATAAACCTTAATAAGGTTTGACCTAAGAACAATAAAACGTTCACGCATAGCATCCATCGAGTCACATCTATTTCTGAAGGCTGCTACTCCTACGCGTAGAGTTGGATTGGCTGTGATCGTGCGGTGCCACGGGCCATGTTCCTTCCTGGAGAATCCAAATCGCTCGGGGAAAGCGACTCTAGGTTCGGAGCCGAGCCAACCGAACGCTGTGGGTGAGGACCTGGGGACTAGCAGTAGAAGGTCGAGGACCTTCAACCCCGATTCCCTAACCTTTGATACGGAGGGGTAAATCCGTTCTATATATGGTTTCCGGATGACTATATATATTCGCGTAATCATGTGATTGTTGCATTGTATGCATAGCATATGTTGATTAAATAAATAAACTTGTTTGAAAATATGGTCGAATGAAAAGGAATATCTCACTAAGCTAGTTGTAGCTTATACCCCTATAGATTTTGTTGAAACAGGTATATTCGTGGATTAAATTTGAGGATCATGACATTAAGGAAGTCATGGACGGATGATTAAGGATATGGAATCATACATGAAGAAATTTTGTAAGGTTCTTTATATGTGATAACCTATATGATTAGGGACGTATATTTATTTGAAGATAATAGAAGAATATGCTTAAGATTGAATTGTGATATGCTTACGTTTTATATTAAGTATTCTCTTTGCCTTGCTACTTATTATTATCAATGTAAATTGCGCTACTCCGATGCGTCCCCTTGGTTGTGATGTATGCCTTGTACATAATATGGAAGCCTTTGCATGACTAAGGTAGTCATTCCTAGGCTTTAGTATTGTGTACGGCGGACTGCCACGTTTAGGGTACCCCGGGGTGTGACATTGTTCCTCCCAAATCTTGTAATGGCAAGATCATTCTTGTGTGTTTTCCACCTTTAATCCCAATGAGCATGTGCAAGGGATATGAAAACACTAATACAAGAATCTCAAGCCATCACAAGAAGTGGATCTAAAGTTTAAATGAGTTTTTGTTGAAGATAGTGTTATGTTCATGCATGTAAAGTAGGGATCATGCATAAATATTCATGTTCATGCCATGAGACTCATGAATCATGCATGATATTTAGTAGATCTAGTGTTTAAACATTCACATCTTCACCTACATTCATGTTCATATGATTATTTTGATTTTCATGCATGGATGATCATAAAAATGTAGCCTTGTCTATGTATAGATATGTTAGATAATAGATCTCCATGTGTAAAGGCAAGAGGATTGAAAAAGAAAAAGTTTTGTTAGAAATGATTCATCGGAAATTCGGATGGATTTAGTATCCTACCTTAAAAACCACCAAAACCATCTTTAAACTCATACTTCACACAAAAAATGAGGGATATGTGCAATAGGTATCTTGAAGGAATGATTTTCATAAGTTTAGATGAGTTTAGGCATGAGGAAAATGTAAAACAAGTAGTAAAGTTAGAATGAAAAATATTGAGATGGTGACTAGAAGTAAAATTCGTAATTTAGGATGGTGCCTACATGAACACGTAGTATCCAAGCTAAGATGGATTAAACAAGTTTTCTCATAAAGAAAATGCAAGGAAATGAAATTTGCAAAATTCGGATTTCTACAAGTAGCTTGTTCAAAAACAAATTTACTCAATGAAAAATGTGATTTTTATGCATGAATGAAGGTCATAATTAATATGGATGTTGGGGACTCGTTCTTATTTAGATAACAAGTAAATTTCAAGAACAAAATCATAAAAACCCTAGGAAATGTAAACTTGGAAAGAATGGCTTCTTATAAGTAATCATCATGGAATTTCTTAATAATTAGGAGTTCATGTGAGTTCATCATCAAAGATCATCAAAACCATGCATATATTGAGCTCATTACATGGTATTCATATTAGGAATTCTGTAAGTCCCGGAAAATTTCAGTAAATAATTTCAAGATGAACTTCGAAAATAAACCCTAAAAATCACTCCAAATTAAAACCGAATTTCGATAAGTCCTAATTCACGAACGAATTCAGAAACTTCTTAATCTTGAGAAAATGAAAATCTTTAAACAATAAAATAAGAACTCAGTGGTCTTCAAATTCAAAACCACGACGTACAAAAATTCCATATTTAACTCCGACTTATACAAACGGGTAATAGAAAGCTCAAAAACAAATTATTAAAAAGCAAATAACGATTGACTTTCGAAAATATAACTCAATTCAAGAATTCCGAAAACATTAAGAGATATTAAATACTTACAAAAAAAAATTTAAAATAAATTTCTCAAATTAAATATGTTGTATAAACATAAATATCAGTTTCCAAATTGGCAAAGGTCTAAACAGGAAAATCACCCGGAAATCCTAACCGGAACACAATAGCGTAAGTCTGGCAATCTAGCGCCCCTAACCCTAGAGGCCGAGATGTAGTTTAAATATGTAGAATAGCTCATAGTAATATGAGTTTGTTTAAAAATATCAGATTGGTAAATTTTTGACCTATTTCGAACCCGTTCGGATACAGACTTCGAAAAGCGTGTCCCGGGCTCGAGATATCAAAAATATACCAATAGTACCGTTAGACTCGTAATTTCATAAGATTCTTAAATATATCAGTTATATAATTTTTCGGGTTATAAAAGTTACAGTTATAACCTTTTTATCGTATTTCCATTATTACCGGTAATTGATTAGTCTTTTGCACTATTCATTTTTATTTTATTACAAAATTATTATTCTTATAAAGTCTTATATTTTTAGATAAATATTTTATATGTTATAGAAAATTTTGTTTTTCTAAAATTTAGTTCGTTTCGGGTCTTTACGGGATCAGATTCTGTTTAAGACCGATACTAAAAATAAAATAAATTAATTTAATAATTGGAAAAATATTTTAAAAATATTTTTCTAGAATTTTTCGGGTTATAAAAATATTATTTATAACCCATATTCCCGTATTTTGATCATACCGGTAACATATTTGTTAAAATACTAAAATAATTCAAATAATTATTTAATTTTAATTATGAAAAATCTGCTACAATTATTTGGAATAATTTTTCTAATTTTATTTTATTTTGTTTTATTTTATTAAGAAAGTACTCTTACAACCCATCTTTTCAAGTACACCTTTCACACATCACTTCTTTTTCACTTCAATCTTTTTACACTTTATTAAATCAATTCTTGGCAGATTTTTTTGACTCCTTTTGGCTGCCTTTTTCCTTTGAAACCCTCCAAAAATTAATTACAATAACTCTCTTTCAATACTTCTTCAAAAAGCTACACATACCATTAATTACATTACAATTTCAAGTCAAAAGCCAATCAAATTTCTCTCTCTCTCTCCCCCTCTTTCACGTGAATCCCCCCCAAATTTCTGCCCTTGCTTTATTTTTTTCTTTTCAATTAATTAACACACATTAAATGCACTCATTTTCTCTCTCTCCTTCATTTACTCACTTTCCCTCTTTCATTCTTTACTTTCTCTCTCATTTTTCCTCTCTTTTCTTTCTTCTTTTCTCTTGTTCTTCATGAAACAAGCTGCCCCCACACTTCATTAGCTTCCACACTTCATTTTTAAAAGATTTCTAAGCAAATCTTCTTCCCAAAGCTCCATAGGTGATATAGGTAAAGTGTAATGAAGGTTTCATGCATCAAATGAACTTCCATAAGCTTAAAAGCTTAGGATGATGATGCCAAAAATGAAATCTTTCTCTTCTCCACTTTTATTACTTGTATTATAATTATTTTCTTGTTTAAAGTTATTATATTTTGTAGATCTAACTTTTTATGGCTTTGATTTTTGTTTATGCCATAGATCTTGTTATTTAAGTTGTTATTTTTGTTATTCCTTATGATTTATGCATAGATCTAGCATTCACATGTCTATCTTAGTGATTCATGCATGTAAAACTAGTTTAGAAAACTAGATCTAAAGTTTTGAGTTCATAGATGCATTAGATCTTTGTTTATGTTCATGAACAACTTGCTATAGCTTGATGATGGTAGGAAAGTTGTAGGAAACCCAAGATCTATTTTGTTTTCAACAAAAATCAATTTTGAAAATTCGGATGAAAATGGAACCCTATTTAGAAAAGTGGTTTTTCAACTTTAAAATGTATATTTTTCATTTAAAATGAAGGGCTTAGAGTATAGATACCATAAATGAAAGATTTTGATAAGTGAAGTTTAGATCCATGATGTTTATAGCTTATTACCATGCATTTGTTTATGTTTATGTTCATATTAAGTATAGATCTTAGTTATGAACTCAAACAAAATTGTGAAATTCGTATTTTGGCAAGACCCATATTAAAAACTACTTTTCAAGTGTCAAAATGTAATTTTACTAAGAAAATGAAGGCTTAATATATGTATATCATCAAGACTTCTTTTACAAGAATCAAAATGATTTTCAAAGTTATTTTCAAAACAAAGTTCTATTTCGGATTTTGGCCAAGGCCTATTAAAAACATGTTTTCCAACTCAAAAATAAAGTTTTTATTCAAGAAATGAAGGGCTCTTAATATGTGATATGTAAGGAATGGATTTTCATAAGTTTAGATAGGTTTTATCAAAAGATATGTCCAAAAATGAATTTTGTAAATTCGGATCCCAACCAAGACCAATTTTAAAACCCATTTATCAACATCAAAACTCATGTTTTATGTGAAAAATGAAGTATATAGGTAATAGGTATCATTAAGTAGTGATTTTTATAAGTTGAAATGAGTTTTGATGAGATTAATGTATAAAACAAGAAATAGAATCAAGATGAGAAAATTTTGAGTTAGTAACCAATTTGTGAAATTCGTAATTTTGAGTGAAGGCCATAAGAACACCTATTATCCAAGTTCAAAATGAAAGTTTTATGTATTAAATGAAGTCCTTAAGTAATAGGTATCATAAGGTCTTAAATTTTAATGCATTAAACAAGTTTTCCCCAAATGAATCATTCAAAAAGTGGATTTTCTAAAATTCGGATTTTTGAGTAAATCATATTGGAAAACATATTTACAAAGTGTAAAATGGGAATTTTTATGTAGAAATGAAGGTCATAAGTAGTATATATAATGAAGACTCAATTTTGACAAAAATAATTATATTTTCTTAAGTAACAAATCCAAAACAAATGGAAATGATAAAAGTTAGAAAACTAGATTTTTCATAAGTAAGTTGTCATTATGGTCTTGCAAAATAAAAAGTTATAAAATTTCCTTTTAGTAAAATCATCAAGATCATGCATACACTAAGCTCATCTCATGTCATTCATGTTAGGAAATCATTTATATTGCATGTATAGCTAATCTATAAGATAGGAACATTACAAACTTTACAAAACTATTTTTCGGAATCGAAACCGTTACTGATCAGATCTGATCCCTCCGTTCCGAGACTAAATGTTTTCAAAACTTGAAAATAATATTAGAAATAGATAGATCTTTCGAAGTAGATAGAAATCGATATATAATTTGCGAGATTCCGAGTTAAAATGACCAAGTTATGGCCGTTTTAAGTTGGAATTCCCGCTTAGGACGAGAATTACGAATTTGATAGTTCGTATGAAATTGTTTGGATTAGTTTGAGTTGAAATACTTATTAAAGTATTTCTTCCTTTTTAGGAGATCCCGAAATCGACGATTCCCTACCACCGGATTACTATTACTAGAAGACCGGTGATCCAATGGCCGAGTGAGTTTTCTCCTTGTTTTGTTACCTTGATTGTGATTGTAGTTAGTTGCATTAGAATTATAGGAACAAGATAAAAATCGATATGAATGGGGATGGGATATATGAGAGACTGTGAAATGTGTGCCAAAGAATACTAAAGCATATCGAAACCCGATTTGATTGGATAACTGCACCGTTCATATTATTTCTGTTATATGTGTGATATTGATTGGTCACTCTAAAAATGTATAAATATTTTTGACCTAAGCAAAAATTAAATTGGTCATGCATCGCATTGGACATATTGCATTTGGTAGCATGCTACTCCTACGCAGGTCGATCGGTATGGTCCGTGGATGACTCGTTTGGATAACGAACCCGGTGCCAGAGCTCATTCAGGGGTACTAAGGCGCATGTGGATGCATTCTTGGATGAGCCTAGCCGAGTCGAGTGCTAAGAGCCGAGGGCTTGGGGACTAGATGCGGTCGTGTAGACTCAATACCATTCCTAACCCAAGATACGGAGGGCGTAAATCCGTTCTGTGTGTGGGTTCCGGATACCCACGCATAATTGCTTGCTCACGTGTTTGTTCATGCATAGCATATGATTGACTAATACTTGTTTGTTATGGTACGGAATTAAGGGAATTCTCACTAAGCTAGTGTAGCTTATACCCCTATAGTTGTTTAAATGAACAGGTTATCTCAAGAATGCAAAGTGGGGACCGAATTGGTTGGAGCCGGGAATGACTCCGGGATTTCGGCAAGAATAAGAATGTTTGAAGTTATCACTAGTTATGATTTGTCTTGTAATAGTTTATGTAGGGAAGTCTGTGGATGAATGTAATTGGAGTTGAATGATTTGTATTTTGAAGTATAGTGTTTTATCTGAAGTATAGTAAATTGATTTCCTTTACATTGTTCTCAAGTATATCAACATAAAATGTATTACTCCGATGAGTCTCCTCCATGTGTTAGACGCCTTGTACATAGTATGGAAGCCTTCGCGTGACTGAGGTGGTCATTCTTAGGCTTTAATATTGTGTACGGGACTGCCACGTTTAGGGTACCCTTCGGGGTGTAAAAAATTCATTCATATATCATCTATACATGAATCATCAACTAGGAACCTTTTTGTCAAAGCGAAACAATTTTTCGAAATCAGGAAAGTGACAGAATAGAACTGATCCACTGTTCCATGGCTCTACTACTTCAAAACTTGAAAATAATTCTATAAATAGATAGATCATTCGAAGTAGATAGAAATCGATATAAAATTTGCGAAATTCCCAGTTAAAATGACCAAGTTATGGCCGTTTTAAGTTGGAACTTCCGCAATTAGCGAGAATTTCGATTCTGTGTAGTATAGATACATAGTTTGAAGTAGTTTAGTGATGAGATTCTTATTAGGCCATTCTTATTTGGTAGGTGACCCCAAGCACGACGATACCGTATCACCCGACCACCGTTATTAAGAGACTGGCGTACCATGGCCGAGTGAGTTCCTCTTCCGATTTCAATTATTGCTTGTGATTGTAATGATAGTCACACTAGTGGCTAGGTGAAGATAAAAAGGATGATTATGTATGATGGGGTTATATGGGAATTATATATTTGTCTGTTGTTGATGTGTGAAATGAACCTTAAGAAATATCGAAACCAGGTGTTAAGCTATTGATTGATTATCTAGTATTTCATATTAAATGTCTGCGAATAATTGTTGGCCACCTAAAAGAATTGAATTAATGTATATTTGACTCAATTGTAATTGGATTCATTCATATCATGATGAGGATGGAGCATTAGCATTGGTTGGTTTTTCGTGATCCATAAAACGAATATTTGTTGGTTGATCGTGATCCATAAAACGAATACTTGTTGGTTGATCGTGATCCATAAAACGAATACTTGTTGTTGATCGTGATCCATAAAACGAATACTTGTTAGCTAATCGTGATCCATAAAACGAATTATTGTTCAGTTGACCGTGAGCTTAAACGGCGTCGTGCCGCAGGATTCGTAAATCTGCTAACCCGGGATGGAGGGCGCAAGTCCATCCACATATGATTTCCGGCTGGTGATATGTTTGTTGAACTCATTCGTTTGTTGCATTCCACTTGGTTGATTAATTACTTGCTTGAATGTTTTGTATTAATTGTGATTCGGAAGTTTTCACTCACTAAGCTAGTGTAGCTTATACCCTAATAGTTTCCTATTGCAGTATGAATACCTTTGGCTTTCTCCAAGGACCCGTGGACACCAGGTACAGCTCTTAGATATTAAGGAGTTTTTGTTGAGGCCGAGACCTAAAGATTAGAAATGGACTCTAATCCTGTTTCCCGAACCGGTATTTAAATGTTAATGCAAGGAAATTTGTAGGCTTGAGATTGGCAGTTGATGTTATCGGGGGTATGCCACCTAGATCATGTAATAGAATAATTCTCTGTAAGACGGTTATGATTTACATTCTTGCTACTGTGTATATCTCTTTAAGCTACTACGAAGCAAAGTATGGTCTATAAATGTTGAGAGCGAGCCTTACACCCGATGTTTAAAGTCATGGGAAGACTAAGGTTGTCTTACTTGAGATTAAATGTTGAGTGTGGCGGACTGTCACGTGTAGGGCACACTTTGGGGCGTGACAGTTTAAGTTGGTATCAGACCATGGTTAAGGATCCACGATCATGACTTTAACCAATAGACTTAAGAAGGATAAGGAAGGATGAGAATAAAATAAAGCCTAGAAATGAATAACGTAGGTAGAATGGGTTTTACAAATCTAATTCCTTCTTCTTTTGTGAATAGCTTACCCTTGGTGAAGCCCGCTAAGCGGCAAGGCAAGTGTGTAAGCAACCTGATGAAACTTTGGTTGAATACCGTTTAAGAATTAGAGCCTTATGCGAAGGCTTTGCCTTAGTTGGTCATCCCAGGTCAATCCGAGAGATGTTCAATTTGTGGAAAAGAGGGTTGATGAACACTGAATGGTATAGGGTGGCGACCAATGTTGAGTATTACCTTATAAGGAAGAAATGTTGGTCGGAGCTTGAAGTGATCTATGCAGTGGAAAGGATTGCCGTTCATAAATTAGGAGAACCCATGTTGCAGGAAGCTACCTTTGTGCTGAGAAACGAAGAGGGACCGACTTTTCTTGATTTCCAAACCTGGAACCCAATTGGATACCTGTTTACGTATGCTCATGACCTGGTGGGAGATCACACTGACTGGCTTCGGGCGGATGCTCAAAGTCATTTCTTCTGGTGGGGAGTGTATGGGGAAGTGATACCTCCACCCACCGACATGGCTCAGCCGCCCCCACTAGGTGAAATTGGCTATCAACCCCACGAAGAAGAAGTAGATGAGACAAAGGGTGTGGAAGTTACCCATCCTAAAGAGATTGAGGGCAAAGAAGGGCAAGGATTAGTGTGCAAGGAGTGGAAGTAATCGTCTAGAGAAAAGGGCGAGACCTATGATTAACCCATAAGTCCAAGCTGAATTTTGTAGTCGCGACCTTGAAAGATAGGTCATAGTAGCTTGATGTATCGGATGTCATCCATGTTTGTTGCTTGTTATGGTGTTGTATTAGCATGACCGATCTTAATTTCCATGTGAGGAACCTTTTTACTTCTCAGTTTATGTCTCTATGAAAAGCTATATTATGTTTCATGAAGTTAAGATCTTCTTATTCATGTTCCTTAAAGTTTATATTTTTTATTATTTTATTACTCGCTTGTATGAGAACTCCCGGTAGTTCCAATATCTGATGGAAAAAGCTAATAATATTATCAGAAGATTATTGACTAAGTTATTTAAAGGAAATACAATCACAATAAAGAAAGAAGATACTAAAAACAAACCACGACCAAAAAAAAAAAAAAGAGAAAGGGGGGATATATATGTATAATAGTATTGATAATAATAATAATAATAAACTAAAAATAAAACAAAATAAAATAAAAATGGCTTTAAGATAATTGACATGAGCGACTAAGGCCATCCGACAACCCATGCCCGCCCTTGACCAGTACAAGTATGGTAGGAAACCGATGAGGCGAGTCCTTCTGACTGGTTTAGATAAGGATATATGTCGACTTTCGGGATCTAAGTGGAGTCACAATTGAGCATAGGTATCCTCTTTCTAAGGTCGATGACCTGCTGGACCAACTATAGGGGATAAGTGCATTTTCAAAGACCGATCTCCGGCCAGGATACCCTCAGTTAAAACACTGAGCCAAGAAGTTTACATGAAACCACATCTCGAATTATACAAGGACGTTATAATTCTTGATTAACGACATTGAAGTGACAATTGTCCCTGTTATATTCATAGACTGGATGAGCTGGGCGTGTAGGTCTTTACTAGATGAATTACGTGAGATTTTATGGACGATAGCCTCCTCTACTCATAGGTACAGAAGTAGTATGAAGGGTACCTATGCGTAACCTTACCAACTTTTAAGAAAGGTCGAGTATTACACCAAGTTCTCTCCGTATGAATTCTGGCCGAGGAAGGCTTCCTTTATGGACCGCATGGTATTGAAGGGATGTGTACCTAGGAACTCTGAAGGGATAAAAGTACAAGTGATTGGGAAACTGCCCAGACCCACAAAGGACATTAGGAGTTCTCCAAGATCGATAGGGTACTATAGAAGTGTTAAGAGTTCCGAGCCTTGGATCCAGAATGAATGGAGAGTTTACAAGAACAGAAAAGAGGGATCAAGGCCTTCGAGAAACCAAATAGGGACTTGTTTTTGCTCCGGTATTGATATTACCTAATTCCCAAGAAACCATGCATAGTACAGGACAGTGCATCAAGAAATGGTCTCGAATGTGCACTTGTACAAGGAGAAAAGTGATCTCCTACGCTTCGAGATGGTTTAAGCCACATGACCAGGACTACCTTGTACCTGAATTGGGTTTACCCACGGTGGCGTTCACCCTAGAGGCTTGGAGTGCTACCTCTATGGGCAGGAGCTAGAGATCTATACTGATCACAAGGGCATCAAGTACTTGTTCACAAGGAGTGGGCACGGGGTAGGAGAATGGTTCAGAATAACCAAAGATTTCGACCTAGGAAAAGTAATTTCACATAAGGAAGGTGAATACAGATGTCGATGCTATCAGTTGTAAGACTCACAAGAAAAGTAAAAGTCTTACATACAAATCCAACGAAATTAGCAGGGAAAGTGAAGAGATAAGTATCGAATATACAGGAAGAGACGCTTAGTTAGAAGTGGCGGATTGAATGATGAAACCCCCTTAGTAAGAATTAAGGAAGTTCAACATTCTAATAAGATAATACAGAGCCAAAAGAGGGAATTCAAGAAGGAAAATAGCCAAACATGCAATAGATGACGGTGATGTATATGAACGATGGGCATGGTAGGTGCAATGATGAGAGATAAGTTGTGTGGACTGTTCCTGAATGATTGGAAAGGACCTTCAGACTCGATTTGAAGGAATTGGACACCAGTGATTATCAAGGTTTGCAAGAAAGGGTACGGATGATAAGAAATATCGAAGGGAAGGTGAGAAAGAAATCATGAGAAATTGGAGTTATGTTGCAATGACCTGAGTCGAGAAGTCCTAACGTTTCACTGGAATGATGACCCCAAACAAGGAAAAAGATATAATATTGGATAAGATGCAAGGTTTGCAATGTAAGGGAAAGCGTTACCCCACGTAGTATCCATGACTTTGATTCAAGCGTTACCCCTATAAGGACCTCAATCGCAAGGTTGAAAGGCATTTCCGAAAGGTGACAACTGTATGCTTTCTTTATACAAACAGAACATTCGGCTAAAACACACTTTACTCGGGGTAACCCGCATGCTGCATCAGTGAATCTAATAAGGAAGATGAGGAAGGAGTATGGTAAGAAGGGAAGCAACCCCCACACCTGTGTGATGCAGGGGGAGGTTAATAATGAGATACCGAAACCCCTTGCTGTGAAAAGGGAGCAAGATCGAAGATATAACTCGACATTGGATTCGTGCAATACCCTTAGGATACCACCCATTCTTTCCTACCGCTAAAGCCCAGGATAATTGATGAGGAATTGTCACGCCCCGAGGGTACCCTAAACGTGGCAGTCCGCCGTACACAATACTAAACCTAGGAATGACTACCTTAGTCATGCAAAGGCTTCCATATTATGTACAAGGCGTACATCACAACCAAGGACGCATCGAGTAGCGCAAGTTACATGATAATAAATAAGTAACAAGGCAAAAAATACTTAATAAAAACATAAGCATATCACAATTCAATTCTTAAGGCTATTCTTCTATTATCTTCAAATAAATATACGTCCCTAATCATATAGGTTTATCACATATAAAGAACCTTACAAAATTTCTTCATCTATGATTCCATATCCTTAATCTTCCATCCATGACTTCCTTAATGTCATGATCTCAAATTTAATCCACGAATACACCTGTTTCAACAAATCTATAGGTATAAGCTACCAACTAGCTTAGTGAGATATTCCTTTTCATTCGCACCATATTTTCAAACAAGTTTATATATTTAATCACACATATGCTATGTATACAATGCAACAATCACATGATTACGCGAATATATAGTCATCCGGAAACCATATAGAATGGATTTACCCCCTGTATCAAAGGTTAGGGAATCGGGGGTTGAAGGTCCTCGACCTTCTACTTGCTAGTCCCCAGGTCCTTACCCACAGCGTTCGGTTGATTCGGCTTCGAACCTAGAGTCGCTTTCCCCGAGCGATTTGGATTCTCCAGGAAGGAACATGGCCCGTGGCACCGCACGATCACAGCCAATCCAACTCTACGCTAGGATAGCAGCCTTCAGAAATAGATGTGACTCGATGGATGCTATGCGTGAACGTTTTATTGTTCTTAGGTCAAACCTTATTAAGGTTTATTAGGGCATCAATCAATTTAGCAATAATACAATCACATAAGTATGGTAAACAAAATTATTTAAACAAGCAGATCGAAGTTGCGATATTCTTAATTCTCTATTCACGCATAAACATAGAATCATATATAATCACGAATTCCCCAAATATATATTCCATTTTATCTTTTCCTAGTATACTAAGCTACTACTTACAAGCACAAGCAAAGTAACGAATTTAGGAGGAATAACTCACTCGTCCATTTCGCTATCTTCTTAGTCGTAGTAATCCTCAAGTAGGGTATTCTCGTATCCTTCGTCACCTAGACAAAAGAAATACCCGGGATAAGTCTTTCATGAATTTCTATTCTTGAGATTCTAAACTTTACTTAAAATCGCGTTAAAATCTTATAAGAAGAAATCCATCTAAAATGACCATAACTTGCTCATTTTAACTCGGAATTTGCATATGGTATACCGTTTTCTACCTATTCGAAAAGTTCTATCCATTTCTAAACTTATCTTGGTCATAAAGGTCATTTGGGTTCCGAAAACGTTAGGTACAGATTTAAAACGAATCTTCTAAACTTTTGCAAAAATCCATTTTCTAACTCACTTCATTTTAAAGAAAATCCTTTTGTAACAATATAAATATAGATATTTGATAAACACTTTTGAATATATAGGTAGGCTCACTCTATATGCAAAATCCTAATGGTAGTGGCTCACACAATTATTTCAAAAAACAATTCATTTAAACTTGAACTTTGAAAATTTCTTTTCAAGTATTTAAATAAACTTTATATTTTTACTAGTGTTATAAATGAGTATATTCTTATTTTATTTTCTTTCATTTCTTTTTCCAAAACAAGCAAATTTCCTTTAACCCTAGTCTTTCATATATCTCATTTCTAGTGATAAAAGATTAATTTATCAAAGTACATTAAGTTGTCGAAAACCTTTCATAATTTTTTATTT
Source organism: Combretum micranthum (assembly GCA_024138025.1). NCBI lineage: Eukaryota > Viridiplantae > Streptophyta > Magnoliopsida > Myrtales > Combretaceae > Combretum > Combretum micranthum. Next base: position 19,617 of record JAMXBD010004105.1, read on the forward strand.
AAGATGGTCTTAGAAAATGAGTCTTGTTTTTCTTAATTTCCTTTTAAATATAAGCTTTTAATTTCCAAAACTTGTTATTTCATCTCTTTTGAAAGAATCCTCTTTTATTGATAAAACCCATTATTGTTTAATCTATTTATATTCTTTTTGAAATGAGTTCCTTCTTTTTAGAAATTTGAAAATCATTATTTTTCTTAAGTGGGTTTATCACCTTATGAATTTATCTTAACTTTGAAAATTAGTTTGTTTTCTTAGATTTATTTCGAAGTTTAAAAGAGTTTAAATCTTGAGCTTTTTGTAAAAACTTTTAATATTAATAAATTATATTATTAAAAGCTTAGGTTAACATAATAAAAGAAAATATTTATTTCTTATGATTCCTTGGAAATCTATCTTTGCTATTTATGAAAATGTTAAGAAAACTCCATTTCTATGTTGTTGATAATAACTTCATGATTTTGTGATAAATCATATGATTGAAAACTTAGCTTTGAGTTCATTTAAACAAAATTCTAATTTTTGATTAATTGAGACATTAACATTACATAAATGCAAGTATCATAAGCATATAAAATAATAAGAACATAAGAAAATACTAAAAATAATTAATGAGCAAGAAAATAAAATATCAAACATTGGAAATGTCACGCCCCAATGGGTACCCTAAACGTGACAGTCCGCCACACTCAATACTAAAGCTTAAGTATGACAACCTTAGCCATTCTCAAAAGCTTTTATATTAAGTGTAAGGCGTACTTTCACAACTTTAGAGGACCATATATGGAATTATGAAGCTTAAGGAGATATAAAAACATATTAAGAAAAGAAGAATCACAATAATTATTTGTTCATGGCAAAAACTTTACAAACTTAGGACAACTCCCTAAAATTTCTAATCTATTATATACATATTAACATGCTAATACTAAGCTATACTTTATCCAGATTTCTAATGTTCAAAAGGGATTACCTGCCCGCATGGTCCACGTGGCCTTAACCATAAGTACGGGAACTGCAAAAGATATCTATTGGGGTATAAGCTAATAGGCTTAGTGAGAACTATTTCTATAAATAACTTCTTGTAACAGATTCAAACAAGTTGATTTAATCAAACAAATGTAATGCACAAGCACGTGGGCAAACAAGCATATAGCTTTCCGGGAACTATATGTTGAATGGATTTACGCCCTCCATTCGGGGTTTGGTGATACTTATCCTCAAAACAAGTAGTTTTAATAACAGAAAATTTTAAGCTTGCGAGCACATCATCCAAGCATTCATTAAAAAGTTTTAAACTTGCGAGCACTCATCGCCAAGTATTCCGAATCTACTTGATTTGACCTTGCTTTCGGATCAACCGCCAATCATATTCCATTAAGCCGCCAAGCAATCGCTTTTGGATCTCCCGCCAAGTGTTGCTTTCGACATGAGCTTACTATCCTTCTCACCAAGGATAATAACCCAACCATGCAAAGTGACTCACTTCGTGGTATGCATGTGTTCATTAATTTATAAAGTCATAACATAATTATTTTCAACTTTATGGTGATCAAGGAATTGCACACAAATCAATATTAAACTAAAACAATCACTTAGAACAATTCTGGCCTCGATATTCTTAGAATTCTTTCAATGAATTATTTTACATGCATATCGGTTTATTCTTTCCTAACTCTAGTGCAACTAATTTACAAGCACAACAAGTATAGCATTTAATGGAAATAAACTCACGATGCCATTGTTGTCTATTCTTCTAAGCGGATGAGTCGTTCACACACTCCACTTAATCGTAATAGTTCTCTGGGTAAAGGAATCCTTCCTCGGGGTCACCTAACCAAAGAAAATACCCACAATGAGTTTTTCTTGATGATTTTCTTGAATTTTGACAAAACAATGTCAAAGAACGTTAAAGTTCGTATAGAAGAATGTTCCAACTTAAAATGGCCATAACTTGGTCATTTTAACTCGGAATCGCGCATATAATATACCGATTTCTACCTACTCGAAAAGATCTACCCATTTCAAAATTATTTCCACAAACAAAGCCATATAGGCTCCGAAAAAGTGCGACAAAATTCACCACGGATTTCAAAAAACAACTTTGGTTCAAGAAATCAAAATTTGTTTGATAAATACTTAGTTATCTATATAGTTGAAAAATTCTCTTTTTATAACTATATAACTCATATTTAAGCATGCTCAAGTGTCTTGTTGTCCAATTATTTTTCTTAGGTAAAACAATGTCGGGTTGAAGCTTTTCGGAAATTGTTTTTGTAAATTTCTTTGAAATGAATACCTTGTTTTCTTTATTTTCTAAAAACGTTTTATGTTGGTTTTATTTATCTTTTCTAAGTGACTTTGAAAATAAAATTTTCTACTTTCTAAGTTACATTAATACTATATTTGAAGTTTTCTAGGAAATATGTTATTCTTCATTTTTCTTGTGTAAATTCCTTTGTTTACTTGTTTTGCAAAAATCCTTACTTGATATTTTCATTCTTTTCTCATTCTCATATTTTCAAAAATAATCATCCATGCATGAAAATTTGTTTTCTTCATAAAAACAATGTGGAACAATTAAGGACTTTTTGTAGAAAAACTAATTTCTATAATCTTATTAACTTCTTCTTGTAAAAGAAATAACTTTATTATTTTCAAACCATAAATTTTCTTTGCCTATTTGTTTGCAAAGGTCTTTAAAAATTTCCTTAGTCATCCATCTTATTTTCTTTCTTATGAAAAGAACCATTTTTGTCAACAAAATATTTTCTTTTGAAAACAAGGTAGATAAAGATTAAGTAGCTTTTTAAGTAAAAATAGTTTATAAATTATAGTGATTCTTTTTGTAACTTGAAAAGGAATGAGTTTATTTTTGTTATCTTATATTTTTATGTTTACATAAACTTATTCTAAGTGACAAAATTCTTTTTTTTTATCTTTAGAAAATAAAATTTGGACAACAATCTAAATGAACATGATTATGAGAATAATAATAAACAAAATAACATAAAGCATAATAATAAAGTCAAGTATTGGAGTCTTAGCTTTTTCAAGGCTCCCGGGACTAAGAATAAACTAGTCCCATAATAAAATGAAATGAAAGAAGAAAAGCTTGTTTTGACTTGATGAGGACAAGTCTAAGACTAGAGACTAGTCTTAAAAACAACTTGAAATAAATAAATTGCATTGAAGTAAATAAATTGCATGAAAGGTAAATAAATTGCAAGATTATGAGCTTATATGCTCTAAATAGTATATATAGCTATATAGATATAGTAGATAGTTATGAACATAAAAGAACATAAATGAACATAAGAGAAACATAAATGAATATAAAGGAAACATGAACATAAAGGAATTATGATTATGAACAAAAACAAAGTATGAACCTATTGTTGCTTTCTTAACCTTCATGGTTTTAGAAAACACACACTAAGCTCATACTAAGTAGATGAACATGGAAACTTCTTGAAGAAACTTACTAAAAGAAGCTAGACTAGAAGAACTCTTGAAGGAACTCTTGAGAGAATTTGAGAGAGATTTTGTATAATAACTTTAGAAGAAGAGGTGTGAAAGAAGTGAAGGATGAGGGGGTATTTATAGGAAATTGAGGAGTGATTTTTGTGTGATTAAAATAAAGTAAAATTAAAAAAATTGAGGCATGTGAGAGGGGGGGTAGCCGGCCATATGTGTAGAGGGGAGGAGTGATTTTTTTTTGACTTTTGAAGTAAAAGATGTAATATGTAAGGTAGATGTGAATAAAGTTATGGGAAAGGTAAAAAGTTAAGATTATAGGTTATGTAGAGTGTAAGAATAGGTGTAAGAAAAAGTAGAGATAAAAGAATAGTGTAGAATAGTAATGAATAGTGTAATGTAAAGTAGATATGACAATTAAAGTACCGGTAGTAAGAAAATACGTATAATAGCTATATCTGTTATTTTTACTTACCGAAAAATTACGAAACTGATATTTTTGGAAAACTTATATTTTTACGAGTCTAACGGTGTATTCGGAATATTTTTACTATTCCGGGCTTCCGGACACGTTTTTCGAGAACTGTGTCCGATCGGGTTCGAAGGACACCCGAATTTCGCGAAACTGAAACTTTTATAAAACCTATGGTTATTACGAACATTTTAGCTAATTATCCCAACTTCGTTTTCTAGGGCAAAGAAAACGGCAATGCCGGATTTAGTTTGATACGGTAAACTAGGGTTTTGTTGACTTTTAGGGTTCCGTTTGACTTCCGGTTTAGGGTTTTATGCTAAACCGATTCCAAAAATTTAGGGGTTTACAGGGAACCTTAGCTTCATCAAGGAATCCCGATCACGTATTGGAGCCTTAGCTTTATCAAGGCATCCCGGGACTAAGAATGGACTAGTCCCAAAAGATTAAAGAAAATAAATAAAAGATTGTTTTGACTTGATATGGACAAGTCTAAGACTTAGAATGACTAGTCTTGATAAAATAAATAAATTGCATAACTTGAATGTAAATAAATAACCAAATGAGCTTATATGCTCTAAATAAATATATATCATAGTATACACAATATTATATAATAATAATAACAACATAATAAAATAGGAAGCTTATGTACAAGAACAAAACATGAACATGTTGTTGCTTTTACTACTCATATAAGTTTCAAAATAACACCATAGTCATGTTAAGTTACATGACATGGATGAATAATAGATGGAAGAAATATTACCTAAAGTATATAAGAGGTATGAAGATGGTAGATGAAAGGGGTATTATGTGAGTAGTAGTATGTAATAGATAGTTTATGTATAAGGAATGGTTTTTGTGAGAAATTGGTTTGAAAGAGTTTTGGTAGAGAGAATTTGTGGAGAGATTTTGAGAGAGTTTTGGTAGTGAAATGAATTGTGTGAAAGAATGAAAGAGGAAGGGGGTATTTATAGAATTTTTGGAGTGATTTTTGGATGTAATAAAATAAATTGAAAATGAAATAAAATAGAGATAGATGGAGGGGGGGAGGCGCCGGTTTTGGGCATTGAAGAGGGAGAAATTGATTTATTTTTATTTGTTTGTGTAATAAAGAAGTAATGTGTAAAGTTGATGTGAATAAAGTTGTATTGGAAATGAAAAAAGTAAGAAAATAGATATGTAGGTGTAACAAATAGGTGTAAGAAAAAGTAGAGATAGGTGAATAATAATGAATAGTAGAAAAGTACTATGAATAGTAGACTAGACAATTAAAGTACCGGTAGTAATAAAAATACGCGTAATAAGGCGATATCTGTAATTTTTAGCTACCAAAAAATTCTAAAACTGATATTTTTGGAATCCTTGTATTTTTACGAGTCTATTGGTATAAACGGAATATTTTTAATATTCCGAGCTCCGAAACACGCTTTTCGAGAACCAATCCCGTTTGGATCCGAAGGTCACTCAAAATTCGCGAATCTGATATTTTTATGTTACCCTATGTTATTACGAACTATTCTAGGCCATTAACTTAATTTCGTTTTCTAGGGTTTGAAAACGCGGGATTGCCGGATCTTAAACACTAGGGTTCGTTGTAGGCTTGTTGACTTTTAGGGTTCCGTTTTGGTTTTCGATTTTTGTCGAGATATCCGTAATATCGTATAATTTTCTAGTTTTGATCATTTTAAAATTTTAGCTCGAAATTTATGTTTTATTTTATTTTATTTTATTGGTGATTATTTAATAGTTTTTAGTTCTCGGAATCGTTTAACCGAGTCTAGGGTTATGAGTTGACTCAGTTTGACTTTTGGTGAGAATTTGAAATTTGTGATTTTTGAATTTTATCGAAGGTTTTAAGATTTTGCTGTTGATCGTTATTTGGATATATTGTCTTGATTTGCGTGTTAGGAAACGGTTAGATGATTTAATTGATGTATGAACGTTGATTAAATCGGTAGTTGGACTTCTTATTTCGTTCCAAGGGTTCTCGTTTTCTCAAGATTGAGAAAACTCGTTTTTTTTATCTTTATTTGGAATTAAGTTTTAACTTGGTTTGATTTTTAGGGTTTCATTTCTGGCGCTTGTCTTGATTTAGAATTTGGTTTTAACTTGAGTTGATTTTTTTTTTTGGGATTTAAATTCTAAACTTTTAGAATTATTTTCTATGAATTATGAAAATTTTTGGGGGTTTACAGGAATGCCCTCGGACTAAATGGCTGGACTGAAAATAGGGGAACCAAAGACCATTGAGGGCTAAAAGAAGCCAAGAATGGAAACAGGAATGAAACTTAATTGATTTAATGAATTCCAAGACATCCCTCATGTAATTTCTTGCACATGGAGAATCCCGAAAGATCAAAAACCTATAAAGAACGTAAAACTTGGAATCACAATGAACATAAAATCTTCGTAGGAAAATTTTACAATATAGGAATGCGATCCCTTGATTTCACATCCATCAAGATAATCAAGATCATAAAGAGTGTGAGACGTGGTAACCTCGATTAATTAGAGGAATATAAATTTCAAAGTACAATATTGCATATACAGTTACGTAAGAATGGGAAAAGCGAATCCACAACCTTTATTGGTCCGAGTAGTCGTGTCATGTAAGGTCATGTCGTCATGAGTCGTCCAAAGTGGGTCAAGTCAAGTTGTCTATGGTCAGGAGTCGAGTCTGTGTCGTTTTCAAAAGAGTCGTGTGAGTGAAGGTTGGAATCTTTAAGTCAATTCTTATTAGTTGTATGTGCTATAATTCAAAGAATATCTATCATACAAACCCTAGAATGGCATAAACCAAAGCATAAATCGGTGCTAGATACGTAACTCGAAATTTTCAATCCCTCCTCAATAAACGATACATCCGTAACAAGTTTTGCGGACAAAACTTTCTCTAAGCAGGGGAGAATGTATGCCCTAGAAAATTTCAGTAAATAGTCCTGGAGATGAACTTTGAAAATAAAACCCTAAAAGCCACTCCAAATTAAAACCGAACTTAGATCAGTCCCAAACTCCGAACAAATCCGAAAATTCCTAAATCGTGAGAGAAATAAGAAATCTCAGAAATAAGCTAACAACTAAATAGACTTCCATTCTAAAACCCCTACGTACGCCAAATTTTCTAATTAGCTATAACTTATAAATTCGGGTAAAATGGAGCCCTAAAGCAAATTGCTAAGAAGTAGATAGTGATTAACCTTCAGGGATAAAACCCAATCCAAAGGATTCGAGAACATTGTGAGATACTAAGTTCTTATGAAATCGCCCTTAAAATAAATCTCACCAATCAGATAAGTCATATAAGTATAAAATATTAGTTCTTATTTTAGCAATGGGGCGAACCGGAAGGTCAACCCGAAAACCTAAGTCCTTGAATCTCCTGAGAAACTCCGTAGTCTAGATCCGGTAATTTCGTGTTCCTAAACCAAGGAGTCAGAATAAGAGAAAAAGGTGAAATTGGTTAGTATTAGGCCTAGGATGCTCGAAAGAATGAGACCAACGGGTTTTCAACCTATTCCAATCCGGCCAGGTGACGACTTCGAAAAGCGCGCTCTGAGATTTGGAATGTTAGAGGATATGTTATTAATGCCATTAGATTCATATTCCCATGAGGATCTTTAAAGTATTGGTTTTTCAAATTTTCAAATGGCTAGAAGCATCCGATTTTGTAAATGTAATTGTGTTTCCTTACTACCAGGATTTAGTGAGTTTTCCAGTACGACTTACTATTATTCATTGCCCAATTTTTATTATTACTATTATTATTATTGTTATTATTATTATTACTCTTATAAGATATACCCTAGTCCTCCTAGTGATCGGATAGTAATCGGACGAACTTTGGAAAACGGAGAACGAAACCCTAATCCGGTCTAGTTTGAGTCTAGTGAGAGAAGCCTAGGAACCCTAAATCCGGCTTTCCTTCGGTTTCATAGTAAAAGAAATTTTATAAAGTAAATGAATTTGAACTTTTGTTTTAAAGTACATTTTAAACCTTTGAAAGTTTTAAATTCGGGAATTTTTCAATTCGGGCCTTCCCGAGCTTGATTACGGAAAAGCGTGTCCCGGACCACGGATTCAGAAAAATGTTCCGGAATATTCATTAGAACCGTAATTTTATAAAGATTCCAAAAATATCAATTTATAATTTTCCGAGCTACAAAAATTACAGTTATAGCTTTTCCCGTGTTTTCGTTACAATCGGTAAAGTAGATGTCTTGTCTACTATTCACAAGTACAACCTACACTACACACTACCCATACCCTATTCTTACATCCTTACAACTACTCAATTATATTTTCTTTTCCAAGAAATTTTTGTCTCCTATTAAATTATTACAAATATTACATTTTATTACTTAAATTACAAATTTTATCAAAAATTCATTTTCTCTCTCCCTCCCTATGCTTGGCCGGCGCATTCCCCTCCCCATTTCCCCTCCAATTTGTTTTATTTTACTTATTTTATTACAAATAAACCCTAATGCACATGATATATAAACTCATCTTCCATTCTCTCTCTTCATTTTCACTCTTCTAAATTTTTGCAAAGGTTGAAAATCCTCTCCTTCTTCTCCTATCATTGCCGTGACCCACACCATGCACACACACACTCACAACTTTATTTTTCTCTTCTTTTCATCTCTAAATCTCCATTAAAGTGTTGATTTCAAGCCTTGTTCCTCCCAAATCTTGTAATGGCAAGATCATTCTTGTGTGTTTTCCACCTTTAATCCCAATGAGCATGTGCAAGGGATATGAAAACACTAATACAAGAATCTAAGCCATCACAAGAAGTGGATCTAAAGTTTAAATGAGTTTTGTTGAAGATAGTGTTATGTTCATGCATGTAAAGTAGGGATCATGCATAAATATTCATGTTCATGCCATGAGACTCATGAATCATGCATGATATTTAGTAGATCTAGTGTTTAAACATTCACATCTTCATCTACATTCATGTTCATATGATTATTTTGATTTTCATGCATGGATGATCATAAAAATGTAGCCTTGTCTATGTATAGATATGTTAGATAGTAGATCTCCATGTGTAGAAGGCAAGAGGATTGAAAAAGAAAAAGTTTTGTTAGAAATGATTCATTGGAAATTCGGATGGATTTAGTATCCTACCTTAAAAACCACCAAAACCATCTTTAAACTCATACTTCACACAAAAAATGAAGGGTATGTGCAATAGGTATCTTGAAGGAATGATTTTCATAAGTTTAGATGAGTTTAGGCATGAGGAAAATGTAAAACAAGTAGTAAAGTTAGAATGAAAAATATTGAGATGGTGACTAGAAGTAAAATTCGTAATTATGATGGTGCCTAAATGGACACGTAGTATCCAAGCTAAGATGGCATGTTTTATGAGTTAATGAAGTCTTTAGATGATAGATATTGGAACCTCAATTTTTGATGTATTAAAAGTTTTCTCATAAAGAAAATGCAAGGAAATGAAATTTGCAAAATTCGGATTTCTACAAGTAGCTTGTTCAAAAACATATTACTCAATGAAAAATGTGGATTTTTATGCATGAATGAAGGTCATAATTAATATGGATGTTGGGGACTCGTTCTTATTTAGATAACAAGTAAATTTCAAGAACAAAATCATAAAAACCCTAGGAAATGTAAACTTGGAAAGAATGGCTTCTTATAAGTAATCATCATGGAATTTCTTAATAATTAGGAGTTCATGTGAGTTCATCATCAAAGATCATCAAAACCATGCATATATTGAGCTCATTACATGGTATTCATATTAAGAATTCATTCATATATCATCTATACATGAATCACCAACTAGGAACCTTTTTGTCAAAAGCGAAACAATTTTTTCGAAATCGGGAAAGTGACGGAACAGAACTGATCCCACTGTTCCGTGGTGCTACTACTTTCAAAACTTGAAAATAATTGTAGAAATAGATAGATCATTCGAAGTAGATAGAAATCGATATAAAATTTGCGAAATTCCGAGTTAAAATGACCAAGTTATGGCCGTTTTAAGTTGGAACTTCCGCAATTAGCGAGAATTTCGATTCTATATAGTATAGATACATAGTTTGAAGTAGTTTAGTGATGAGATTCTTATTAGGCCATTCTTATTTGGTAGGTGACCCCGAGCACGACGATACCGTATCACCCGACCACCGTTATTAAGAGACTGGCGTACCATGGCCGAGTGAGTTCCTCTTCCGATTTCAATTATTGCTTGTGATTGTAATGATAGTCGCACTAGTGGCTAGGTGAAGATAAAAAGGATGATTATGTATGATGGGGTTATATGGGAATTATATATTTGTCTGTTGTTGATGTGTGAAATGAACCTTAAGAAATATCGAAACCGGGTGTTAAGCTATTGATTGATTATCTAGTATTTCATATTGAATGTCTGCGAATAATTGTTGGCCACCTAATAGAATTGAATTAATGTATATTTGACTCAATTGTAATTGGATTCATTCATATCATGATGGGGATGGAGCATTAGCATTGGTTGGTTTTTCGTGATCCATAAAACGAATATTTTTAGTTGATCGTGATCCAGAAAATGAATACTTGTTGGTTAATCGTGATTCATAAAACGAATACTTGTTGGTTGATCGTGATCCATAAAACGAATACTTGTTGGTTGATCGTGATCCATAAAACGAATACTTGTTGGTTAATCGTGATCCATAAAACGAATTATTATTCAATTGACCATGAGCTTAAACGGCATCGTATCGCAGGATTCGTAAATCTGCTAACCCGGGATGGAGGGCGCAAGTCCATCCACATATGATTTTCGGCTAGTGATATGTTTGTTGAACTCATTCGTTTGTTGCATTCCACTTGGTTGATTAATTACTTGCTTGAATGTTTTGTATTAATTGTGATTCGGAAGTTTCACTCACTAAGCTAGTGTAGGTTATACCCTAATAGTTTCCTGTTGCAGTATGAATACCTTTGGCTTTCTCCAAGGACCCGTGGACACCAGGTACAGCTCTTAGATATTAAGGACTTTTTGTTGAGGCCGAGGCCTAAAGATTAGAAATGGACTCTAATCCTGTTTCCCGAACCGGTATTTAAAGGTTAATGCAAGGAAATTTGTGGGCTTGAGATTTGGCAGTTGATGTTATCGGGGGTATGCCCCCTAGATCATGTAATAGAATAATTCTCTGTAAGACGGTTATGATTTACATTCTTGCTGCTGTGTATATCTGTTTAAGTTACTACGAAGCAAAGTATGGTCTATAAATGTTGAGAGCGAGCCTTACACCCGATGTTTAAACTCGTGGGAAGACTAAGGTTATCTTACTTGAGATTAAATATTGAGTGTGGCAGACTGTCACGTGTAGGGCACACTTTGGGGCGTGACAAAAACACACACTCTCTCTCTCCCAATTCACGTGAACCCCTCTCCCAAAATCTGCCTTTGTTTTATTTTTTTTCTCTCTTTCATTCATTTAATACACTCATTTTCTCTCTCCCTTTCATTTACTCATTTTCCTTTTTCATTCTTTACCTTTTCTCTCTCTTTTTCCTCTCTTTTCTTCTTCTTCTTCTTCTTGTTTCTTCCATGAACAAGCTGCCCCCATTCTTCCATGAGCCTCCATGCATATTTCTTAAAGATTTTTAAGCAAATCTTCATCTCAAAGCTTCCATAGGTGATATAGGTAAAGTGTAATGGAAGTTTCATGCATCAAATGACCTTCCATAAGCTTAAAAGCTTAGGATGATGATGCCAAAAATGAGACACTCTCTTCTCCACTTTTATTATCTTGTATTATAGGTATTTTCTTGTTTAGAGTTGTTATATTTTGTAGATCTAAATTTTTGTAGCTTTGATTTTCGTTTATGCCATAGATCTTGTTATTTAAGTTGTTATTATTTGTTATTTCTTATGATTTATGCATAGATCCATCATCCACATGTGTTCATGCACTTATAACTAGTTTAGAAAACTAGATCTAGAGTTTTAAGTTCATAAAATGCATTAAACTTTGTTTTATGTTCATGGATGGCTTGTAAAAGCATGATGATAGTAAGAAAAGTTTTAGGAAACTCAAGATCTATTGTATTTTCAATAAAAATAATTTTTGAAAATTCGGATGAAAATGGAGTCATATTTAGAAAAGTTGTTTTTCAACTTCAAAATGTATATATTTCATTTAAAATGAAGGGCTTAGGGTATAGATACCATAAATGAAAGATTTTGATAAGTAAAGTTTAGATTTATGATGTTTATAGCTTATTACCATGCATTTGTTTTCTGTTTATGTTCATGTTAAGTATAGATCTTAGTTTTGAACCCAAACAAAATTGTGAAATTCGTATTTTGGCAAGACCCCCATTTAAAAACCACTTTCCAAGTGTAAAAATGTAATTTTTACTTAAGAAAATGAAGGCTTAATATATGTATATCATCAAGACTTCTTTCTACAAGAATCAAAAGTGATTTTCAAAAGCTATTTTCAAAATAAAAATTATATTTTCGGATTTTGGCCAAGGCCTATTTTAAAAACATGTTTTCCAACTCAAAAATGAAGTTTTTATTTAAGAAATGAAAGACTCATTGTAGACACCCAATTTCTGCCCAATTAATTAAGGCTAAAAATTTAATTAAATTCATTTTTCCAAAAGCCTTAAGTATTGATGAAATTGGCTAAGTGATCAAGGCACAGGCCAAATGGCCTGTTGGTTAAACACATTGACCCAAACACACATTCAAGCTCAAGGACACAAGTTCAAACCTTAGCAAAGGCAAATTTTTGCCTTTTTTTCATTTTTGCCTTTTCATTTTCCTCAAATGTGACTTTTGCTTTACTTTACATCAGTTTTTAACTACAAAACATCATTGATTGTCGAAATTGATGATGGAATTGCAAAAGTGGTTATAGAATGTGAAAGATTAGTGCAAAAAACAATCCAAAAGTTACAAAATTCAATGTATAAAGCATTCAATTGCACATGAATGAGGAGTTACAAAATTGATTGGATGAATCTGACATGAAATATCAAAACAATCATCAATTCATCAGTTTCAAACAATTTAATCAAGGATTTTCGAATTAAATTCGTGGAAAAACAAAGGGGCAAAAATCCATTCATTTTCGAAACTGTTCGAAACTGAAAATTGAGCTTGCAACCTATAAATAGGAGGTCCTAGGAACAAAAGGCACAAGTCAATTTCAACAAAACACAATCAGAATGAGTGAATTCGAAGATTTCGAAAATTAGGGTTCTTAAAGAGAAAATTCGAAATTTGAGAATTTCGAATTATTTTTGATTCAATTTGAATGTTTAAGGAGCTTTAGGAACAAGTTTAAAGTGATCGAGTGTGCTTTAATTTGATCAATTTGTTCAAAATCATCTCTGCAAATTTTTTTATTTTTTCGGATTTGAACCGCCGGCGACCACCACTTCGAATCGCCGTCCACGGTGGTTCTGGGCGTGAACCACCCTCCAGAGGACGCGCCACCACCATTGGAGTCGGGCCGACAAGCTTCCAGCCACCGAGGACCACCGGAGCCGCCGGAATCCGCCCCGAAAAGTCGCGTCGCCGTCTTCTTCACCCGCCGGAGCTCCGAGATCCGACCCGAAAATCTGAATCCAACCCGGTCGGTCATCGGTCAACGGTCGTCGGTCATCGGTCAACGGTCAACTCTGATCAGACGGTCCAGATTCAATCAAGCTAATCAGACGGCCCAGATTCAATCAAGCAGATCAGCGGCTCAGATTTGATCAAGCAGATCAGACGGCCCAGATTTAATCAAGCGATCAGACGGCCCAGTTTCATCAAGCAATCAGACGGCCCAGTTTCATCAAGCGATCAGACGGCCCAACGATCAACAAGATAGACGATCCAGATCGGTCAGCGAGATCGACGCTCCAGATCTCGTCCGCTTCATCCGACGGTCCAGGTTAATCGCATATTTTATTAATAGTTTATTATATAATTAATTTCAGAAAATAATAAAAAATAGCAAAAAATTCATAAAAATTCAAAAAAATTCAGAAAAATACAGAAAAATCCAGAAAAATATAAATATTATTTTTTATATAAATTTATTTTTTTGATATTTTTGAATATTTTTAAATGTATTTATACATAAATTGCCTAGAAATGCATATTTAATGCATGAAAAATATTTTTAATATATTGTAAATTATTCTAGATATTGTGAATATGTGATGATTTTTTAAAAAAAAAAATAAAATAAAAAAAATAAAAAAACAATAATAATGATAAAAATAAATAAAAATGACAAAATTGGATTTTCCAAAACCAAAATTTTTTTAGAAAAAAAATAAAATAAAAAAAATGATTTTCGGACTTAGAAAAATATGTTTTCATGAAATAAAAAATCAATTGATTAGATCATAGGATCATAAAAAAATGATTTTTTTAAAAAAATTGAAAATTTAATGAATTTAAATGAAAAGAGTTCAAAAAATTAAAATTGATCAACAAATTAAAGTTTTTTTAAAAGAACTACGTTTTGTCTGATCTCGATTAGCGAGTACGTAGGCACCTGCGGGGCGACAACAAAAATAAAAAAAGTTTTGTTTTTTTTTTTGTAAATATAAGTTTTTTTTTTTAAAAAAGAAATATGTTTGTTGTTATTCATGTTCTAAAAAAAATAATAAAGTAAAAATGAAGAAAAACATGTAAAAAAATGAAATGAATGATTTGACTTGTAAATATTTCTGTTGTAATATATTATTAGAGTTTTTTTTTTTGAGCATATAAAGGATAGATTATAAATTTAAATTCCAAAAGTGGTAACCAATTTGGTTTTAATAGGTTAGCCCCCGAATCCATGATATCTGGTTTTAAAAGTTGTTTTTTTAAATCAAATTTTCGCAGACTAGTAGCTAAGTTAGGATCAACCGACCCATTGATCCTAGCTTTTTTTTTTTTCCCGATTTATATCGGGTGGCGACTCTAAAATTTTTTTAAAATTTCTTTTAACCTAGTCGAGGATTCATGTTAAATGGGTTCGGGTTTAATGTGAATCGGGTTATGAGAAATGAACCAGATAAGTGGGAAAAAATCCAGGCTCGACAGCTTGGCGACTCCACTGGGGACTAAATTTTTTTTAAAAAAAAAGAGGGCTAGCCACTTCGGAATTATAAATTTTGAATTTATCCTTGCTTATTTTTTTGTAAATTACCATGTGAATATGTGATTATTTGTATATTATATTGAATAATTGTTTTGTAAATATATACTAACCTTGCAAAATATGAAAAAATAGAAAACAAAAGTTTGATTTCTTTGTTTGCATTTGCATTTGCATTAGCATAAATGTGTGCTAGATACGGTCGTACCAGGGCCGTCTTAAGAGCCTAAGCGAGGAGGACGAAGTAAGGTCCGGGGGCTGTGGCTTTCCACCCTCTAGATCAAGAAATGTCCTCCCACTCCGGTTTAGTACTACTAAATCGGGGAACCTATAGAACCCTACCAAATCATGCATTCATTAGCATGGGATTTGACCAACTTTTTCTAAAAAATGAAGTTGAAAAATAAATGTACATATGTAAATCTTTTAAAAAAAATACTTAAAGAAAATTCTAAAAAAAATAAAAGCTGTCAAAAAATTAAAAATTTTGTAAATATTAGCTTATACCTTTTAAAAATTTTCAAAAATGATGTCTTCAACCGACAGTAGCGATAGCTTATGGGCTCGCCTTATTAGAGAAAATCGAGTGGAACCTTTCAAGGATCCAATGCTCCTACTGGACTGATGGTTTGTCAGTTTTAGTCCGATCCAAAGGTCATTCATTGAAGATAGGTTAGGCCCAATCCTCAACCTACCAAAGATCCATGTTCCATTCACCATGTTCCAGGCCCTTACTCATCTATGGGAACCTGAAGAAGCTGTCTTCCGTTTTGGTCAGCATGTACTTAGCCCAACCATTGAGGAATATACTAGGCTACTCCAAGCACCTCCTACCTCTGAAGGAATCTATGTTCCGAACTTCAAGCATAGCCCGGTCCGTGTTATATCAGAATTTTTGGGGATCAAGAGGGGACCAATTATTGAAGCTATCAAAGATTGTAATGAATATTGCATCCGCCTAACCACACTGATGGACTGGTTTGGAACTCCTGAATACTTTAAAAGCAACCGATCCACTTTCAGTATACCACTTGAAGTTTGGGAAGAAAACCGGGTTAATGCCTTCATAGTAGCTGCTTTTGCAACTATTCTCTTCCCTAATGGCAATTTGTTTATCCACTTCCGGGTCATAGAGCTGGTTTCTCAATATTTAGCTGGCAAATCTATGTCCGCTCTTCTAGCCGAACAAGTCCGTAGTCTGAATCACATCAAGTCTAAAGGACAAGGCAAGTTCAAAGCAAGCATGCACTTATCATGGTTTGGTTTGCTAGCCACATTAAGCACTACGGAAAAGACTTGGCTAATGGATCCCTCATCAGTCTGAAATAT
Source organism: Combretum micranthum (assembly GCA_024138025.1). NCBI lineage: Eukaryota > Viridiplantae > Streptophyta > Magnoliopsida > Myrtales > Combretaceae > Combretum > Combretum micranthum. Next base: position 36,012 of record JAMXBD010004105.1, read on the forward strand.
GATCTCATCCAATCCTTTGCTGAAAGGGTCCATATGGAAGATGATCATCCTTATGGGATATAATTGCCATTCTTGAAGACATGCCACCTGAAGACATGATGTGGCAAGCTCGCTGGTTTAAAAGCCCTGCAACCATCCTAAGTTGCAAGGAGTAATGGCAGTACCCTTAATTGGACTCACCGGCTGTACTGGTTATTACCCCTCAAGTGTTATCAGACAGTATGGTATGCTGCAAGATATTACTGTCAAGCCTAATTTGGAGCAAGTCACTCTGGATTATTTGGATCCAACCAAGATACTACCAGCTAAAGAATTCAAGCTAAATCAAATCCGAGCTATATGGGAAAATAGAGAGGTGAAGCCGGTTTTTGAAGTCGAGCCAGAAAATAAGGAAACAAGAAGTATAGAGCAACCAGGTGGTATGTGGCTAGCCAAATGAAGAAGAATAAGGATATTCGATATGAAGCTCCCGATGTCCTTCAACCAGCACCATCGGAACCTGACCCTGAAACAATTGCTTACATGGAAGCTGTTTCGGCTCGCCTGGAAGTATGTCACCGAGATTTCCAAGAAAGAGAGAGGGAAATGGTGGATCGCCTGCAAAGTGCTGGAAGCAGAATTTCATTTTAGAGGCTGAGTTGAAGGCAGCTCAAAAGAAAATTCTAGCCCTGGAAGACAAGATTGTTTGCCCCACTAAGACAAGAAGACTGGTTTAGTTGGTTTAGGTTTAGTCCTTAGGAATCAAGGTTCTTTGAAACCATTAGAAAGTAGTTTTGATTCAGTCACTAGGAAATAAGGTTTCTAAACCATTAGAATTTTTGTTATGTTAAACATTATCTTTTAATACAAATTTTTTTTAAAAAAAAATCATTGGTCAATATCCCCATTTGCATCTGTGTGATAGCATATCTGCATTCTTGCATATGTATATTAATTCATTTATTCTAAAAAAAAATATTAATAAATGATAAATGTCCAGGTCTAGCAAATTCGAGTTTGAGTAAAACTTGAAAGATAGCGTCCAAGCCGGTTAGGAGCCCTATTGTTACCAGATCCCGAGCTAAGATGTCTAACACCGGGAGCAACCCCACAGACCAGACCAATGACAAAGACTCAACACCGTGGAACAAACCCTCCTTGGAATTGCTGAACAGATGCAGGCTTTAACACAGAGTCTTGCCAACTCAAGACCCCACAACTTCTGAAGAATCTCAAGGCACAGAAAGGAAAAGAAATTGAAGGACAGCTTATTCAGCAAGAGGAGTCACCAAATGAGTTTAATGCGGCTGAGTTGAAGAAAGAACTGGAAGCTCAGGCTAAAGAAATGGAAGAAAACTGTTTGAGAAAATGAAGACGTTCGATGGTTTTGATCAAACCGCGATCTGAATTTGCCTCAATATGAGGAAGGTGCCTTCCCTGAGAAATTTAAGGCACCGGAATTTGAAAAATATGACGGGACAGGTTGCCCTAATATGCATACCAGATTGTATGTACGACGAATGGGGCAATATGCAAAGTTTGACAAGCTGATGGTGCAAACCTTCCAGGACAGTCTTACTGGTGCTGCTTTGGCCTGGTACGCCCAATTAGACCATCAAGAAGTTGATACTTGGGACAAGTTGGCTAGGGCTTTTTTAATCAGTATAAGTTTAACATTGAGATGGCGCCCTCGGTATGGGATTTAAGCAATCTGAAGAAGAAGAAAGAAGAGACTTTCAAGGAGTATGCTCAGCGCTGGAGAGCATTGGCTGCAAGGATCACCACCCCGATGCCTGAAAGGACCTCACTTTCACTTTTATCAACACGCTAGAGGAACCTTTCTTTTCCCATCTGATTGGGCATGCATCAGCAAGTTTCTCAGAAGTGGTGATAGCTGGGTGCAGGATTGAGAATGCAATTTCGGCAGGAAAATTGCAACAAGAAAAGAAATATACTGCACCGAGAAATGTCCCATACAAAGGAAAGATTCAACCGTCAGCATGGTCAATACTTCAGATGCAACTGGCCCTACTAAGTCTTTCGTGTTGTCAACAAATCAGAATCAAAATCAGAATAAGGATCAGACTCAACAAAGTGCAGTCCCAAATCAACAATCAAGGTTCAGCAGGCGGAACTTCACTCGAATTCCGGTTCCCCTTAGCCAAGTATTAGCTAAATTAAGGGCCGATAATCTGATCAATCTTGAAGTTCCTAGGGAAGACTTAAAGCCTAGATATTACAATCCTGAGCTGAAGTGTGAATATCACATGGGGCAAATCGGGCATTCAACAGACAGATGCTGGAGGCTTAGGCATAAAATCCAAGATCTTATTGATGCAAAAGTCATCCAGTTGGATTTCGTTGAGACTCCAAACGTCTCTACTAACCCACTGCCAAACCATGGACCAGTCATCAATATGATCACCGCTGAAGTGCCGGATCAAGAAATCAATCTGGATGAGTTGCCAATCACCATAGAACAAGTAGCATGGAACCTTCGCCAGAAGGGTCATTTGCTCAATATGAATTTAAGAGACCGCACCAAAACCAGGCCTGCTATTTACAAGCTACTACAAGGAGGAACTATTAAAAAAGAAGAGATTCTGGAAATGTTGATCCCGAAACCAAGGAGATCGAGCACACAGGCTGAGTTATGGGAAAGGTATCAGGCTGGAGATCCAACCATTGGAACCCTGGGAAATGATGGAAAATACCAGTATTTAATGGATTACTGGTTTGAGCCCCGTGTCTATGCTGACGCTCCTCCAACTGGATGGGGTCCAGAATTTGAAGAGGAAGATAAGAAAGCAAAAGAAGACGAGTTTGTGGTATGATCGAAGGTGGACCTAGATCCATCAAAATCGAAATAGGCAAAGGTAGTGAAGATGGATCAACTTCATCAAAGCCTAGAACTATACCTTTCACATACCCCTTGCTGTGATGAGTATAAAGCCGCTCCATTTGATTATAAGGCGGTAAATCATGCTTCAATGGCCATGGTTGGTGGCCTTACTCGCTCAGGAAGAGTTTATGAGTCGACCGGAAAGAATGCAACTGTGAATATGCCACAGCAGCAAAATGAAGAAGGAAGAAAGATGAAGAGAAGTCAGCATTGGCAAAACTGATGAAAGCAAGTGAATACAAGGTTGTCGAGCAGTTGGCCAAAATACCTGCCCAAATATCGCTCATGAGTCTGCTGATTAGCTCTAATGTACACCGTGAGGCTCTTTTCAAAGCCTTAGAAGAAGTGAAAGTTCCAGAAGGTGTATCAGAAGAAGCCTTGGGGCATATCATCAACTCAATCTTTGCAAATGAGCAAATCATTTTCTCATCTGAAGAACTGGGAGAGGAAGGGGATCAACATAACAAGGCCCTCTTCATCGTAGTCAAAAGCTGTGGAAAGATCGTCTCTCGAGTATTAGTTGACAATGGATCCTCTTTGAATGTGTGCCCCTTAGCCACTTTGAGCTTATTGGAAATTGAACCGTCAGACATCAAACCAAGCTCTATTGTGGTTCGTGCTTTTGATGGTCAAAAAGAGATATAATAGGTGAAGTGGAGTTAGAAGTCATCATCGGGCCTCAAACTTTCATTATTCCTTTCCAAGTGATTGATATCCCCAGAACATTCAATCTGCTGTTGGGAAGACCATGGATCCATGCTGCCAGGCAATACCATCAAGCCTGCACCAGAAAGTTAAGTTCATAGCCAATGGTCAACTCATCACTGTTATGGGAGAACAGGATTATGCCATTTACAAGGAGACAGCTGTCCCTACATTGGAAAAGAAGGAGAAGAAGACTTCGGGCTTCAAATGTTTGACGAAGTCTGTATGATGATGAGAAAGAAACTCAGGTGGGAACCTTTGGACTGGGTTATTCCCCCACTTGTGCTGAAGTGGGAAATGAAAAACCAAATGAGAAGAAGGAAGCTCGACAAGAAGTATGATCCAATCATCAAAATTCCTCACATCAGCCATTCCTTTCCAAAGCCACATCATATCCAGCAGCCAGATGATATCAAAGAAGATGCTTCATCCAAAGAAATGATCTTGAGAAATTGGTTCTCTATGCCTTGCGCTAGTATTAAGTCTTTTAAGTAAGAATTTATCTAAGACTAGATTTGTGTTTGTGTTTTTCAGTATTATGTGATGCTCAAATAAGTGTACTTAAACACCGTCCCAGTTTAATAAAATTTATTTCCATTTGTGTTTTCACATATTCTCATACATTCCTCATTCATATTCAACCAGATTCGACAATTGTGATGAAGTTCAGGGATATCTCGCGCGTATAATTAATGAAAATATCAATATCACCTCTAACTCTACTGGGTTAGATGTTGAAGATGATATTGATTATCAATTTAGAACACAAGAAATTTGGCAAATTTTGAACAAGGAAGATTGAAATTCCCGAAACCATTGAAGTGATTAATTTGGGAACAAGTGAAAACCCTAGGAATCTGAGGATAGGGGGAAAATTGCCTGAGAGCACGGCACAAGATTTAACCAAGTTATTAGCCGAATACTTGGATGTTTTTGCATGGTCGTATAGCGATATGCCTGGTTTAGACCCATCCATTGTGGTTCACAAATTGCCAACAAAGGAGGATTTTAAACCTATAAAGCAAAAATTAAGGCGATTTAGGCCGGATTTACTCCTCCAAATCAAGGATGAAGTAAAAAAGTTGCTTGAAGTAGGATTCATGAGGTTTCTGATTATTCGGATTGGGTATCAAATATAGTGCCAGTACTTAAGAAAAACGGGAAAGTAAGAATCTGTGTGGATTTCAGAGATCTAAACAAAGCAACCCCGAAAGATAATTTCCCGTTGCCTCACATCGATGTTTTAGTGGACAATACCGCTGGAAATCATCTATTTTCATTCATGGATGGATTTTCAGGGTATAATCAGATATTAATGGCCGAAGAAGATAAGGTCAAAACCACATTGTTACAGCCTGGGGAACTTTTTGTTACAAGGTCATGCCTTTCGGTCTCAAGAATGCCGGGGCAACTTATCAACGAGCAATGCTTGCTATACTTCATGATATGATGCACAAAGAGGTGGAAGTATATGTAGATGATATGATCGCCAAGACAAAGGAAGGAGATGATCATGTAGTGGTGTTAAGGAAGCTTTTTGAAAGATTAAGGAAGTTCCAGTTGAAATTGAATCCAGAAAAATGCACTTTCGGAGTGACATCTGGAAAATTATTAGGATTCATGGTTAGCCAAAAGGGGATAGAAATCGATCCTGATAAGTCAAGGCGATTCAGGATTTGCCTCCACCAAAAACATTAAAGGAAATCAGAGGCCTCTTGGGAAGGTTGAATTACATTGCTCGATTCATATCACAGCTGACTGATAAGTGCCAACCGCTGTTTAAACTGCTAAAGAAGAATGCCCTAATTGAATGGAATGACGAATGTGAAAAAGCCTTTAATCGGATAAAGCAGTATCTGACGAATCCACCAGTACTGGTTACTCCAAAACCGGGAACCATTGTTCTTGTACTTGACAATTCTTCCTGAATCATGATATCTATGGTTGTGTGCTCGGGCAAAAAGATGAGGAAGGAAAAGAAAGAGCTGTTTACTACTTAAGCAAGAAATTCTCAAATGGAGAACAAAAGTATTCAGAGATAGAAAAGACCTGCTGTGCATTAGTATGGGTTATGCACAGGCTTAGCAGTATACGCTCTTCTACTCGATCGAGTTGATTACGAAGCATGATCCATTGCGATACTTGGCACGCAAACCGGCTTTAGTAGGTCGAATCTCGAAATGGCAATGCTGCTTTCTGAATTTGATATCATTTATGTGAATCAAAGTTCAGTCAAAGGACAAGTTTTAGCTGATCAACTCGCAGAAAGCCCGGTTGATGACGAAGAATTGAAGGAACAAGATCAGTTTCCAGATGAAGGCATCAGAATAACAGAAACAGAAGCCGAAAGCAACATTGGAAGTTGTATTTCGATGGAGCAGCCAACGTATACGGGTGTGGAATAGGGGCAGTCCTTATCTCACCAAAAGAAGAACAGTTCCCGGCATCAGCCAGATTAATGTTTCCTTACACAAATAATGTAGCGGAATACGAGGCATGCATCATGGGATTAGAAATGGCAATTCAAATGAATATCGAGGAGCTCGAAGTGTTTGGAGATTCATCACTTATCATTTTCCAAACTCGAGGCGAGTTCAAAACTAAGGATCCCAAGTTGATTCCTTATCATAATCACTTGGCTGAGTTAGCAGGAAGGTTCAAAGAAATTTCCTTCACTTATGTGCCGAGAACTCAGAATCAATTTGCTGATGCATTGGCTACTCTGGCCTCTTTGATCCAATTCACTGAAGGAGTAAGAATACAACCTTTGCAAGTCGAATAAGAAGTGAACCCGCATTCTGTGCTATAATTGAGTCAAGTGAACCATGGTTTCAAGATATCAGAATGTTCTTGCAAACAGGTAGTTATCCTGAGTGTGCTACAAAGAAGGATCAGAAATCATTGAGACGTCTGGCAAGTCATTTCTTGTTAAGCGGAGATACCTTATACAGAAGGTCATTTGATACAACCCTGTTGAGATGTGTAGATGAAAAAGAAGCTCAAAAATTAATGGAAGAAGTTCATGAGGGAGTATGTGGACCTCATATGAATGGATATATGCTAGCTAAAAAGATTATGAGGCTAGGATATTTCTGGTTAACCATGGAATCAGACTGTATCAAACATGTGAGATCTTGTCATCTATGTCAAATTTACGCAAACAAGATAAATGCTCCTCGAAGGAATTACAGTCAATGTCAACACCATGGCCGTTCTCAATATGGGGAATAGATGTAATTGGGCCAATATCGCCAAAAGCTTCAAATGGTCATCGATTCATACTAGTTGCAATCGATTACTTCACTAAGTGGGTTGAAGCAGCTTCATACGCCAGTGTGACAAAAGCCGTCGTGGTTCGATTCATCAAAAGAGATATCATTGCTCGATATGGAACTCCAGAAAGTATCATTACCGATAATGGTACAAATTTGAACAACAATGCAATGACTGATTTATGTCAGCAATTCAAGATTAAACACCGGAATTCCACTCCATATCGCCCACAGATGAATGGAGCAGTAGAAGCCGCCAACAAAAACATCAAGAGAATCATTGAGAAGATGACAATTGCATACAAAGATTGGCATGAAATGCTCCCATTAGCATTAATGGCGTATCGAACCTCTATAAGAGTGTCAACTGGGGCAACGCCCTATTCCCTGGTATATGGAACTGAAGCTGTTTTACCAGTAGAAGTTGAAATTCCTTCGCTCCGAGTATTGGCTGAAACAGAGCTCGAAGAAGCTGAATGGGTTAGACAAAGGGTTGAACAGTTAAATCTTTTAGATGAAAAAAGATTGACTGCCATGTGTCATGGACAATTATATCAACAAAGGATGGCTAGAGCATTTAATAAGAAAGTTAAGCCAAGAAATTTCCAAGAAGGTGATTTGGTTCTGAGAAAAATGCTGCCAAATGTGCAAGATTCCAGAGGAAAGTTCACACCAAATTATGAAGGACCATATATAGTGAAGAAGGTCTTATGGGAGGAGCATTAATCCTTTCCAAATGGATGGACCCAATTTAAAGGATCCTGTGAACTCAGATGCTGTAAAGTTGTATTATCCTTGATCAATAAAACTTGTCATTTCAAGTGATCAATTGATTTTATTTTGATTAATTATAAGCAAAGTTGATATTCCTGAAATTCTCTGAAGTCGAATCAAAGCCTGAAATTCTTTGAAGTCAAATCAAAGCCTAATCCACAAAATTCTTCTGAATAAATTTACAACCAAACACCATTTGAATCATCAGACAAAGAAGTTTGAGCATCTTATAATACTGAATGAATGCGTTTATACAGTTTGGTCTGTTGATTGTTCTTATTTTTAAAAGAAAATATTACTGCAAGAAATAACTAATTTTGATAGAAAATTGAAGCATCCTTTTTAAAAAAAAAAAAAAAGAGAGAAAAAAAAAGAAGAAAAAAAAAAGAAAAGAAACGAAAAAAAAAAAGAGAAAGAAAGAAAAAGAAAAAGAAAAAGAAACCCCCAGTGGATTGAAAAATCACAAATAGTCTAGTACTACCCAAACTCAAAATCCATCCTTTCGAGATGGTGACCCAAAATCCATCCTTTAGAGATGGTAACCCAAAATTCATCCTTTCAAGATGGTGACAAATCCAGAAACACTTCTACCAAGATGGTGACAAGATCCAGAAATTCATTCACTCAAGATAGTGATCAAGACAAGATCCAGAAATTCATTCACTCAAGATGGTGATGAAGACAAAGTTCAGAAATTCATTCGCTCAAGATGGTGATCAAGACAGAGTTCAGAAATTCATTCACTAGAAGAATATGTTCAAGACAGAAGTTAGAAATCCATCCATTCCAGATGGAAACCAAAGCCCATTGGTCCGGCAAATGACCAAACCAAAGCCCATTGGTCCGGCAAATGACCAAAGCCCATTGGTCCGGTAAATGACCAAACCAAAGCTCATTGGTCCGGCAAATGACCAAACCAAAGCCCATTGGTCCTGCAAATGACCAAACCAAAGCCCATAGGTCTGGCAGATGACCTAACCGAATCTCAAAGTCTAAAGGAGAAGCTAAGCAAAAATTGGTTATTTTTTTGTCTTTGTGGCAAAAGTTTTGTTCAAACTTTACCACAAAGAGGGGCAGCTGTAGACACCTAATTTTTGCCCAATTAATTAAGGCTAAAAATTTAATTAAATTCATTTTTCCAAAAGCCTTAAGTATTGATGAAATTGGCTAAGTGATCAAGGCACAGGCCAAATGGCCTGTTGGTTAAACACATTGACCCAAACACACATTCAAGCTCAAGGACACAAGTTCAAACCTTAGCAAAGGCAAATTTTTGCCTTTTTTCATTTTTGCCTTTTCATTTTCCTCAAATGTGACTTTTGCTTTACTTTACATCAGTTTTTAACTGACAAACATCATTGATTGTCGAAATTGATGATGGAATTGCAAAGTGGTTATAGAATGTGAAAGATTAGTGCAAAAAACAATCCAAAAGTTACAAAATTCAATGTATAAAGCATTCAATTGCACATGAATGAGGAGTTACAAAATTGATTGGATGAATCTGACATGAAATATCAAAACAATCATCAATTCATCAGTTTCAAACAATTTAATCAAGGATTTTCGAATTAAATTCGTGGAAAAACAAAGGGGCAAAAATCCATTCATTTTCGAAACTGTTCGAAACTGAAAATTGAGCTTGCAACCTATAAATAGGAGGTCCTAGGAACAAAAGGCACAAGTCAATTTCAACAAAACACAATCAGAATGAGTGAATTCGAAGATTTCGAAAATTAGGGTTCTTAAAGAGAAAATTCGAAATTTGAGAATTTCGAATTTTTTTGATTCAATTTGAATGTTTAAGGAGCTTTAGGAACAAGTTTAAAGTGATCGAGTGTGCTTTAATTTGATCAATTTGTTCAAAATCATCTCTGTAAATTTTTCTATTTTTTTCGGATTTGAACCGCCGGCGACCACCACTTCGAATCGCCGTCCACGGTGGTTCTGGGCGTGAACCACCACCTCCAGAGGACGCGCCACCACCATTGGAGTCGGGCCGACAAGCTTCCAGCCACCGAGGACCACCGGAGCCGCCGGAATCCGCCCCGAAAAGTCGCGTCGTCGTCTTCTTCACCCGCCGGAGCTCCGAGATCCGACCCGAAAATCCGAATCCAACCCGGTCGGTCATTGGTCAACGGTCATCGGTCATCGGTCAACGGTCAACTCTGATCAGACGGTCCAGATTCAATCAAGCAGATCAGACGGCCCAGATTCAATCAAGCAGATCAGCGGCTCAGATTTGATCAAGCAGATCAGACGGCCCAGATTCAATCAAGCGATCAGACGGCCCAGATTTCATCAAGCGATCAGACGGCCCATGTTTCATCAAGCAATCAGACGGCCCAGATTTCATCAAGCGATCAGACGGCCCAGATCGAGTCAACAAGATCAGACGATCCAGATCGGTCAGCGACATCGACGCTCCAGATCTCGTCCGCTTCATCCGACGGTCCAGGTTAATCCGCATTATTTTATTAATAGTTATTATATAATTAATTTCAGAAAATAATAAAAAATAGCAAAAAATTCATAAAAATTCATAAAAAATTCAGAAAAATCCAGAAAAATATAAATAATTATTTTTTATATAAATTTATTTTTTTTGATATTTTTGAATATTTTTAATATGTATTTATACATAAATTGCCCTAGAAATGCATATTTAATGCATGAAAAATATTTTTAATATATTGTAAATTATTCTGGATATATTGTGAATATGTGATGATTTTTTAAAAAAATAAAAATAAAAATAAAATAATAAAAAAACAATAATAATGATAAAAATAAATAAAAATGACAAAATTGGATTTTCCAAAACCAAAATATTTTTAGAAAAAAAATAAAATAAAAAAAAAATGATTTTCGGACTTAGAAAAATATGTTTTCATGAAATAAAAAATCAATTGATTAGATCATAGGATCATAAAAAAAATGATTTTTTAAAAAAAAAATTGAAAATTTAATGAATTTAAAATGAAAAGAGTTCAAAAAATTAAAATTGATCAACAAATTAAAGTTTTTTTAAAAGAACTACGTTTTGTCTGATCTCGATTAGCGAGTACGTAGGCACCTGCGGGGCGACATAAGAAATAAAAAAAGTTTTGTTTTTTTTTTTTGTAAATATAAGTTTTTTTTTTTTTTAAAAAAAAGAAATATGTTGTTGTTATTCATGTTCTAAAAAAATAATAAAAAGTAAAAATGAAGAAAAACATGTAAAAAAATGCAATGAATGATTTGACTTGTAAATATTTCTGTTGTAATATATTATTAGAGTTTTTTTTTGAGTATATAAAGGATAGATTATAAATTTAAAATTCCAAAAGTGGTAACCAATTTGGTTTTAATAGGTTAGCCCCCGAATCCATGATATCTGGTTTTAAAAGTTGATTTTTTAAATCAAATTTTCGCAGACTAGTAGCTAAGTTAGGATCAACCGACCCATTGATCCTAGCTTTTTATTTTTTTCCCGATTTATATCGGGTGGTGACTCTAAAATTTTTTTAAAATTTCTTTTAACCCCTAGTCGAGGATTCATGTTAAATGGGTTCGGGTTTAATGTGAATCGGGTTATGAGAAATGAACCAGATAAGTGGAAAAAATCCAGGCTCGACACTCATAATATATGATATGTAAGGAATGGATTTTCATAAGCTTAGATAGATTTTATTAAAAGGTATAACCAAAAATAAATTTTCTAAATTCGGATCTTAACCAAGACCAATTTTGAAAACCCATTTATCAACTCCAAAACTCATGTTTTATGTGAAAAATGAAGTATATAGGTAATAGATATCATTAAGCAATGATTTTTACAAGTTAAAATGAGTTTAGGCATGAGTAATGTGTAAAATAAGCAATGGAATTAAAATGAAAAATTTTGAGTTAGTGATCAAATTATCAAATTCGTAATTTGAGATGATGCATATGTAATCACTTAGTATTTGAGCTCAAATTGCAAGTTTTATATGTTAAATGAAGTCCTTAGACAATAGATGTAGTAAAGCTTCAAATTTTAATGCATTAAACAAGTTTTTCCCAAAGGTATCATGCAAAAAGTGGATTTTCTAAAATTCGGATTTTTGAGTAAATCATATTGGAAAACATATTTGCAAAGTGTAAAATGCAAATTTTTATGTAACAATGAAGTCCTTAGTGGTTATGTATGATTGAGCCCTAATTTTCTAACTATCGAATGATTTTTACTTAAAGAAATCACTCAAAAACATTACTTACAAAAATTCGGATTTTGGAATGGACCAATTTTAAAAACTTGTTTACAAAATGTAAAATGGAAAATTTTATGTAGAAATGAAGGTCATAAGTAATATATATAATGAAGACTCAATTTTGACAAAAATAAATATATTTTCTTAAGTAACAAATGCAAAACAAATGGAAATGATAAAAGTTAGAAAACTAGATTTTTCATAAGTAAGTTGTTATTATGTTCTCGCAAAATAAAAAGTTATAAAATTTCTTTTTAGCAAAAATCATCAAGATCATGCATATATTGAGCTCATCTCATGTCATTCATGTTAGGGAATCATTCATATTGCATGTATAGCTAATTTATATAGTAGGAACATTTCAAACTCTTACAAAACTATTTTTCGGAAATTGAAATTGTTGCTGCTCTAATCTGATCCGACATTTTCGAAGCTTCAATGTTTTCAAAACTAAAATATAATATTATAATTAGGTAGATCTCTCGAAGTAGATAGAAATCGATATATAATTTGCGAGATTCCGAGTTAAAATGACCAAGTTATTGCCGTTTTAAGTTGGAATCCCGCTTAGGACACGAATTACGAATTTGATAGTTCGTATAAGATCGTTTAGATTAGTTTGAGTTGAAATACTTATTAGAGTATTTCTTCCTTTTTAGGAGATCCCGAGATCGACGATTCCCTACCACCGGATTATTATTACTAGAAGACCGGTGATCCAATGGCCGAGTGAGTTTTCTCCTTGTGTTTGTTACCTTGATTGTGATTGTAGTTAGTTGCATTAGAACTATAGGAACAAGATAAAAATCGATATGAATGGGGATGGGATATATGATGAGACTGTGATGAATGTGTGCCAAAGAATAAAGCTATCGAAACCACGATTTGATTGGATAACTGCACCGTTCATATTATTTCTATTATATGTGTGATATGGATTTGTCACTGTAAAGAATGTATAAATATTTTTGACCTAAGCAAAAATTAAATTGGTCATGCATCGCATTGGACATATTGCATTTGGTAGCATACTACTCCTACGCAGGTCGATCGGTATGGTCCATGGATGACTCGTTTGGATAACGAACCCGGTGCCAGAGCTCATTCAGGGGTACTAAGGCGCATGTGGATACATTCTTGGATGAGCCTAGCCGAGTCGAGTGCTAAAAGCCAAGGGCTTGGGGACTAGATGCGGTCGTGTAGACTTAATACCATTCCTAACCCAAGATACGGAGGGCATAAATTCGTTCTGTGTGTGGGTTCCGGATGCCCATGCATAATTGCTTGCTCACGTGTTTGTTCATGCGAAGCATATGACTGATTTTAACTTATTTGTTATGGTACGGAACTAAGGAAATTCTCACTAAGCTAGTGTAGCTTATACCCTAATAGTTGTTTAAATGAGTAGGTTATTTCAAGAGTGCAAAGTAGGGACCGAATTGGTTGGAGCCGGGAATGACTCTGGGATTTCGGCAAAGAACACAAATGTTTGAAGTTACCAGCTAGTTTTATTATTTGCCTTGTAATAGTTTCACGTAGTAGAATCTTTTGATGAAGTGTAATTGAAGTTTAATGATTTGTATTATGAAGTATAGTGATTTGTATCTGAAGTATAGTAACTTTGTATTTCCTTTACATTGTTACTCAAGCTATATCAACGTAAAATGTATTACTCCGATGAGTCTCCTGCATGTGTTAGACGCCTTGTACATAGTATGGAAGCGTTCGCGTGACTAAGGTGGTCACTCTTAGGCTTTAATATTGTGTACGGCGGACTGCCACATTTAGGGTACCCTTCGGGGCGTGACACACTAGCTTAGTGGGTGATGTAAGCCCTAGAAAATTCAGTAATTAATCATAAAATATACATCGAAGACAAACTCTAAATTAAAACCGAACTTCGAACGAGTCCTAAAATATAAATGAAAGTAAGAATTCATTAGTCTTGAGAAAATCTAAAAATAAAATAAGGATTACAAAAGTCCTGAAGTCCAAAAATCATTATGTAAGATAAACTGCTTACCTAATCTATAATTCATAAAAATCGGGATAAAAATAAAACACAGTGATAATTTGCTAAAAGCAAGTTAATCCATAACATGACAATTTGAAGGATCAAGAAATCACCAAAGGCCAATTCCATAACTAGGCTTTGGCACGATTAAGAAAACTTTATCTGCCAATAATAAATATAGACTTTGGAATTTCCCCAAACGACCAGACTAATAATCCTAATAGACGGAAATCACAATAAAGCCCTAACGATCAAATCAAACTCCCAAGAATCATAGAACGAGTAAGAAATTGAAATCTCGTAATCTTAAGAAGGAAGAATTCAAGAAACAAAATAACAAATTAAATAATCCTTAAGTTAACCAATTGTTATAAAACCTTAAATCGAAGCAAATATAATTTCGAAAACAAAAACACTATGAAGATCCTTTTTGAAAGCAAATTAAAAAATCAAGATTTCCCCAAAATCATTCCAAAAAAATCGATATTTGACTCAAACTCAAGAAAATCATATCTAGTAACCATTACCGATAAAACTCCGGATATAATAATCCAATTCAAGATTTCCAAAAGCAGTAAGAGACATTAAATACTTTTAAAAATAAAATTTAAAATAAATTTCTCAAACTAAATACGTTATATAAACAGAAAATCTCAGTTTCCAATTTGGCAATACCTAAACCGGAAAGTCAACCAGGAACCCTAAGTCAACAAAACCCTAGTGGAAAATAGTAGTTTAAGTCCGGCAATCCCGCGCTCTTAACCCTAGAAACCGAGATATGGTTTAAGGGTGTAGAATAGCTCGTAATAGTATAATGTAAACCCCGGAAATTTTTCACATTAGTACTCGACCTTATAATAGATTGTATAAACTAGATAATAGATTTAGATTATGATTGAAGTCTAATAATAGAATAATATTTAGATTTTGGATAAATGAAAGATTTAGGAACCGAATAAAGAAATTCTTTAACCTTAGTTAATACCGAAAATGAGATTTTATATCTTGAATAACCAATTCAAGATATAACCTAAAATCTAGACCCGAAACTTAGAATACCAATAGATTTAAATAGAAAACATGAATATAAAGATTAAATTATTGTTTTTTATCTCGATAATGATTCAAGATTAGAATAACGAGTAGTAATGAGTTTATACTTAGACCTAAACTCCAAATTCAAGATTTCTAATTACAATTAAAAGCTACTATTAAGAATTTAGGTTCAGTGTAAGCCCCGGAAAATTTCAATAAATAATTCCAAAATGAACTTCGAAAATAAACCTTAAAAATCAGTCCAAATTAAAACCGAATTTTGACAAGTCCTAAATCACGAACGAATTCAGAAACTTCTCAATCTTGAGAAAATGAAAATCTTTAAACAATAAAATAAGAACTCAGTGGGTTTCAAATTCAAAACCACGACGTACGAAAAATTCCATATTTAGCTCCAGCTTGTAAAATCGGGTAATATAAAGCCTAAAAAACAAATTATTAAAAAGTAAATAATGATTAACTTTCAGAAATGAAATCCAATTAAAGAATTTTGAAAACATTAAGAGTTATTAAACACTTACAAAAATAAAATTTAAAATAAATTTCTCAAATTAAATATTGTATATAAACATAAATATCAGTTTCCAAATTGGCAAGGATCTAAACCGGAAAAATCACCGGAAAACCCTAATCGGAATACAATAGCTTAAGTCCGGCAATCTAGCGCCCTTAACCCTAGAGGCCGAGGTGTAGTTTAAATAAGTAGAATAGCTTGTAGTAATATAAGTTTGTTCACAAATATCAGATTTGTCACGCC
Organism: Combretum micranthum; assembly: GCA_024138025.1. Lineage (NCBI taxonomy): Eukaryota > Viridiplantae > Streptophyta > Magnoliopsida > Myrtales > Combretaceae > Combretum > Combretum micranthum. Next base: position 51,703 of record JAMXBD010004105.1, read on the forward strand.
CCAAAGGGTACCCTAAACGCGACAGTCCACCACACGCGATACTTAAACTTAAGTATGACCACCTTTGTCATCCCATAAGTTTACATATCGAGTGTAAGGTGTCCTTTCAGAACTATTAGGATCACACTTTGATTCGAGTAGTCTTAAGAAAGCATACATAGCATTAAGAATATAAATCACAACAAGATAAACAGTTAAACTTTACAAAAGCTAAGGGGGCATACCCCCGCCAAAATAATAGGAGTCTACATCGTTTAGCTCCAATTGCACATATCTGAATTTACATTAAAGAGATTTTCCTAGAAGTCCATGCCTATACTAGGTCCCGACTTCCTCAAAAGCTCTTTAATCCAATGTGATAAACCTGCACAAAGTGTCCTCTCGGAACATCCAAAAATAGGAATACTGCAACAAAAACTATTGGGGTATAAGCTAATTGCTTAGTGAGATTCATTTTTCAAGTAACATACTCGATCAAACTAAAATATCTAAACAAGCAAGTTATAATTAAGCAACCATATGAATGCACAAGCAAATGAGCAAGCAAGCATATGACTTTCCGGTAGTCATAAGTGAATGAATTTACGCCCTCCATTCGGGGTTTGGGGTAGTTCATAAGTCATGCAACTACAATTCCAAAGTTGGTCCATAAGACATGCAACCATAGTCCCAATCTTAAGTGGGGTGGTCCATAAGACATGCAACCACAATTTTTAATGTTGGTTCATAAGTCATGCAACCATAGTTTCAATATTTGAACGGGGTGGTCCATAAGTCATGCAACCCTAATCCCCTTCATTAAAGACCCGCTGCCTCCCAAATACACCTTTGTCCCACCAAAGGCATACTCGACAATGATATGTGACTCACTACGTGATATGCATGTACAATTTATTCATATAATCATAGCATATTAAATTAGATAATTTAAAAGTGATCATACCGATTTCAGACACTCCAAATCTATACTAGCTCATACAAGATTATTGCAACAAAGCTCGCCTCGTTATACTTATCGTTCATTCATGCAAGTTTAGATCACCATTCAATCACAATTTTATCTTTTCCTAAGTCTAATGCCACTACTACTACAAGCACATCCAAGAGCATAATTAATTGAGAAATGAACTCATTTGTCCATGTAGTGAAAATCCACTAGTCGTAATAGTCTCGGGAAGTGGTAACCCGTCCTCCAATTCACCTAAGTACAAGGAATACCCTCAATGAGTATCTCTTATGAAGTTCTATTAAACTTAACAATTTTTTACTAAGTTCGTCAATTTCCGCCTAAGTTGAATCCTTAACTTAAAAAGGTCATATTTAGCTCATTTTAACTCGAAAATTAAGCTTATAATATACCGATTTATACCTACTTCGAAAGAGCTATCTATTTCTAAAGTTAATTCAAACATTTAAGATCATTTAGGGGTTGGAAACATACTGTACAGTAGGGTTGCGAAAATCCCAAGATTTGAGCCTTTGTGGAAAAGTTGCCATATCTACTCTATTTAACTACTTAGACCAATTTATTTTAGTCCTAAGCTTGCAAGGAGATTCTCAAAACAAAATTAAGAGATTACACACTTATCTAATACCAAACATAAAGTTCAAATGAAACTTCTAAGGATTCATTTTCATAAAACCGAAATTTACAAGTTGAAACTCATTGTCTTGTTTTGAATCATTTCTTTACTAAAACTTACTTAGTTCAATGAAAATAATTTTCCTATATTATATATCATCAAAGAATTCCATTTTCCATATAAAATACTTGTTTTGAGATCTAAAAGAAGGTTTTGAAAATTGGTCTCTCCCATAATTACGAATTTCCTCTTTGAAGTTCACAATGAATACAAGAACTAAATTTTGTCTTTACAAAAACACTTGATTTAAGCTATAACTTTTAGAAAACTCATTTAAACTTATTTGAAAATTCATTCCTTAAGATATCTATACCAAGAGCCCTTTATATTTTTGTCTAAATCTCATTTTAAGGTTGGATGATGGGTTCCAAAAATAGGTCTTGGTCTTGATCCGAATTTTCATAAATTTATTTTGGACATATCTCTTGAGAAAATTATCAAACTCATGAAAAACAACCCATACATATTATATCCTAAGACCCTTCATTTCTTGAATAAAATCCTCATTTGTGAGTTTGAAAAACATCTTTTTATTTTAGGTCTTTGTTCTTGATCCGAAAAATGCAATTTTTGTTTTTGAAAATAAACTTTGAAAATCAACTTTGATTCTTGTAAGATGAAGTCTTGATGATATACATCCATCAAACCTTCGTTTTCTTAACAAAAACTTCCATTTTAAGGCTTGGAAGGGGGTTTTTAACATAGTGCATTGACAAGTTACGAATTTTACTTTTTCATTCCAACTTGAATCTAAGATCTACTCAACATTCAACCATGAGAACATAAGAGAAACTTAGTAGTAAGCCTTAAACTTCTAGATCTCCACATAAACATAACTAAAGCTTGGTAAAACTCTAGAGCTACAAGCTATCACAAAAACAAGAAGATAAACAAGCCTTCAATATAACAAAAATACTAAGAACAAAAGAGATCATCATCTAGAGGAGTGTTTCAACTCTTGGCATCATCATCCATAGCATTTTAAGCTTGTGGAATGTCCTTTGATGCATGAAACATCCACAATATCATCCTATAACATCTTATGAGAGCTAAAAGAGGATGATTACCTTAAATATTTGCAAGAAATATATGTGGAAGCAAGGAAATAAAATGGGGGCAGCTTGTTTGTGAAGAAGACAAGCAAAGCAGAAGAGAAAAGAGAGGGAAAAAGAGAGAGGAAAAATGTAGGGTTTGTAAAGGTGAAAGAGGAAAGGAATGAGATGTTTAAATAGAGATAAATGTGTGTTAAATAATTTAAAAAAAAAATAAAACAACAGCTGCATGGAGAAGGGGGGCTGGCGTGATTTTGTGTGGTGTAGGGGTGTGTGTAGTTTGATTTCAATTTGCATTTTTGAAAGTGTAACAAGTTGCATCCATTTATAACTAAAAGAGACTTTTAAAATATCAAATAAATAATTAAAAATAATGAAAAGTGGCTAATTTATGGGGAATGGGCAGCTGCAATTTTGGGGAAGAGAAGTGTAAGAAAAAGCAAAAGAAGACATAATAATGTGTAGTAATGATAATGTATGTGTACTTGAGATATGGGTTGATAAAGTGGCTTTTTGAATAAGAAAATATAAAAATAAATTAAGAAAATATTTTTTTATTTAAGTGGCAGAATTTTATGATTTAAATAAAATAATCAATTAAATTTTTTAGAAATTTAACAATTAAGTTACCGGTAAGAGAAAAATAGGCTTATATGAGTACTACAACTGATATTTTCAGAATCCGAAAAATTAAAACTTGATATTTTTGAAATCCTTATAAAAATACGATTCTAAAAATATTAAAGATATATTTTTAATTTTTCGAGCCCCGGGACACGTTTTCCAAAGCGGTATCCAAACGGGTTCGAAATAAGCCGAAAATAAACCAATCTGTATTTTAATAAATCAAATTATTAGTGGATATTCTAAACATTTAAGTATTTCTCAATCCTCGATTTACGAACTAGGGTTTTACAGGATCTAATTGGGTTTTACTCAAGATACGTTGATAAGGTCTCCGGTAGACTTTCCGGCTTAAGGTTAAGGCTTAGAAAACAGGGGTTTACAAGATTGATAAATTTTTGACTTATCTCGAACCCGTTCGGATACAGACTTCGAAAACCATGTCCCGGGACTTGAGATATCAAAAATATACCATTAGTACCGTTAGACTCGTAATTTTATAAGATTTCTAAACATATCAGTTAGATAATTTTTCGGGTTATAAAAGTTACAGTTATAACCTTTTTATCGTATTTTCATTTCTACCGGTAATTGATTAGTCTTTTGCAATTTATTCCAATTACACTTTTTATTACTTTATAATGTATACCCGGGTTTCCTAGTAATCAAGTAAATTCGGAAACGAAAAATGAAACCCTAAACCGGTTTAGTTCAAGCTTTGTGAGAAAGACCTAGAAACCCTAATTCCGGCTTTTCCTCGGTTTCTAAATAAGAAACTTTTATAAGCAAAAATAATTTTGAAATATAGTTCTTGATTATATTTCGAAACAAGAAAAGATCAGATTTTAGAAAATTTCAATTCCGAGTCATCCCGAGACCTATTATAGAAAAACGTGCCCCGGAACTGAATTTCAAAAATTTACTGTGATATTCATTAGATCGAAATAAAATAAGGATTTCAAAAATTAAATTTCATAATTTTCCGGCTTACAAAAAATGTAGTTATATACCTTCTTATTCGTTTTTCTTACTACCAGTAATTAAGTTCTCTGATTACTATTCACTACTATCACTACTACAACCTATGACTACCATTTGTACACCCTATTCTTACAACCACTCAATTCCATTTTCCTTTCCAAGGACTTTTGTTTCCAAATAATTATTACAAGTTATGTCACTTTATGTACATCATCAAAACAAATCATCAAAACAGTTAATCAAAAATCAATCCCCCCTTTTCTCTTGCATTGGTTGGCGTGAAACCTCCCAACAAGTTCAAACTTGCAAATTCTTTTTTTTATTTTTTTGTTTTATTCCATTTTAACCTAATTTCATTTTATATATAAACTACTTTTTCTCTCTCTTTCTCATTCTTTCATTTTCAAACCTTTCTAAAAGGTAAAACACTTCAAAAAATCCTCTCACCCTCAATGGAGCTTTAGGAGCCCCCCACACACACAAAAAACTTCCATTTCTTCTTTTCATCTCCTTTTTTCTTTAAGTAAATGAGACTTCTACTCATAGATCCTTGTTATGGTAAGGTATTCTTGGATATTTCAATTAAATGTCCCCATGATCTTTTGGTAGGGACAATGAGATATCAAAACAAGAATACCAAACCATCACAAAGTAGATTAACCTTTAAAGGAGCTTCATGCCAAAAGCTTTATGTTTATCCATCAAAAAGTGTTTTGAACAAAAGATCTTTTATATTAAGTGGTTTTTATGTTTTCAAAACTTTTTAAGCGCTTTGATATTAGTAGATCTACCATTTTACTACTCATAATCATGTAGACATTTAAGATCTCATCATTATTTTGTGTTATGTGCATTATAGTCTTTAATGCTTTTGTCTTTACTAAATAACATTCCTAGTATATAGATCTATAGGTGGATGAGTTAATAAAGTCAAAAAGGAAAAACACTTTTCAAGAAATGAACTTGTGTCAATTCGGATGACTTTAGAAACCTAGGTTAAAAACACATTTATCAATTCTAAACATATATTTCTCAAGAAAAATGAAGCCTATAGGTGATGATAATGTTTGATAATATTTTTCATGAGTCTAAATGAGTTTTTATTAATAAAATGTTGGAAACAAGAGTGAAGTCCAATAGAAGTTTTGATCTAAAATTTGTAGGCAAAATTCGTAATAATGGATAGATGGTTAGAAAACACTATTTTTCCAACTTCAAAAATGATATTTTCTTAAATAAATGAAGTCCTTAGGGTATAGGTAAAATAAATACTTAAATTTTAAGAATAAAATACATTTTTCTTAAAGGAATCAACTTGAAAATGAAAATTTCTAATTCGGATTTTTGAAACCATCCTAGTAAAAGACCCACTTAAAAGTTTATAAATGAAGATTTTATTAAAGAAATAAAGGCCTTAGGATATCTAATATAAGGGTCAAAATTTCTTTAAACAATGTGGAGTTTTCCTAAAGAAAATCTTGTAATATGTAGGTGTGACCAAGTGTAGTAAACTCACTTGTTAAACAATAGCATAAAATGGTTTTCTAAGAAAAAGATTATTTAAATTCTTTAAGTCCAAAAAGTTATAAGAACTTAGGTCATTAGAGTTCATATCATGACATTCATGATAGGGAAAATCATTACCATGGCATTTAGTTTCATTTGGTACTTAGGAATCTGAAGTGCATTCATGAAAACCGCATTTTCGGAATCTATATAACCGCTGTACAGATCTGATCCCTCATTTTCGAGGCTTAGATATTTTCAAAATTGATTTAAACTTCATATTTAGAAAGCTCTTCCGAAGTAGATAGAAATCGATATAAAATTTGCGAGATTCTGAGTTTAAAATGACAAGTTATGGCCATTTAAGTTGGAATTCCGCTTCGGACGCGAATTACGAATTAGATAGTTGTATGAAGTCGTTGGATTAGTTTGAGTTGAAATACTTATTAGAGTATTTCTTCCTTTTAGGTAATCCGAGTTCGATGATTCTTTACACCGGATTATTATTACTAAAAGACCGGTGATCCAATGGCTGAGTGAGTTTTCTCCTTGTTTTGTTACCTTGATTGTGTTTGTAGTTAGTTGCATTAGAATTTTAGGAACAAGATAAAAATCGATATGAATGGGGATGGGATATATAATGAGACTGTGATGAATGCATGCCAAAGAATACTAAAGCATATCGAAACCACGAATTGATTGGATAACTGCACCGTTCATATTATTTCTATTATATGTCTGATATTGGTTGGTCACTCTAAAGAATGTATAAATATTTAGACCTAAGCAAAAATTAAATTGATCATGCATCGCATCGGACATATTGCATTTGGTAGCATGCTACTCCTACGCAGGTCGATCGGTATGGTCCGTTGTTGCCTCGTTTGGATAACGAGCCCAGTGCCAGAGCTCATTCAGGGGTACTAAGGTGCATGTGGATGCATCCTTTGATGAGCCTAGCCGAGTCGAGTGCTAAGAGCCGAGGGCTTGGGGACTAGATGTGGTCGTGTAGACTTAATACCATTCCTAACCCAAGTACGGAGGGCGTAAATCCATTCTGTGTGTGGGTTCCGGATACCCATGCATAATTGCTTGCCTCATGTGTTTGTTCATGCATAGCATATGATTGATTAATAACATGTTTGTTATGGTACGAAATTAAGGGAATTCTCACTAAGCTAGTGTAGCTTATACCACAATAGTTGTTTAAATGAGCAGGTTATTCCAAGTATTCTAAGTGGGGTTCGAGATGGTTGAAGCCGAGGATGACTTCGGGATTCCGGCAAGATATAAGAATGCTTGAAGTTTTGGCTAAGCTTTACGATTTGCCTTGTAATAGTTTTATATAGTGAAGTCTTGGGATGAATGTAATTGAAGTTTAATGAATTGTATTTTGAAGTATAGTGTTTTGTATTTGGAGTATAGTGGATTGTATTTCCTTTACATTGTTACTCGATTGTATCAACATAAAATGTATCATTCCGATGTGTCTCCTTTATGTGTTAGACGCCTTGTACATAGTATGGAAGCCTTCGCGCGACTGAGGTGGTCATTCTTAGGCTTTAATATTGTGTACGGCGGACTGCCACGTTTAGGATACCCTTCGGGGCGTGACATTCAGTATCCAAACTAAAGATATAAATATAGTTTGATTTCTATATTAAGTCCAATACTGCCTAAATGATTATTTACGCTTATAAACAGAAAACGACGATCCAAAAATGAACCGTTAAGATTTTAAATACACAATGAAAATATAAACTGATGAATAACTCAAAATCTAAACTCCAAACAAATAATCGGATCAAGCTATTGTTCTCAACCGAGTTTTCTTAAGCTATCGGAGCCTGAAACAAAAATTGACCTAATGAGCTTAAGAAATCCAAATCGCGGGAGATAAAATTATACGAATAATTAGCTACGTATACATATAACCTAAATTTGTATTATTTGAAAATCTAAGTGTTTTGTATAACTTTATATACCTATTTTTGTATAAAAACTTCCAAATATTAGTCGATACATACCCGTATAACTCGTTTAATTATCTCAAAACTTAATTAAATAAATAAACTAATATATATTATATGTTTTGGCGGCTGAGTTTCGGTGCAAATTGTGGAGGAAGAAGAAGAGCCGAATTTTTGCTCAATCATGCACCAAATTTGTCAAAGAAAGTAACCTTCACACCAATCAATTGTTGGCAACTGAGCTCCATATTAATTGCCGGGAAAATAACAGCTAAAGGAGAACAAATTCGGAGGAAAACGAAGGAGAACAGCCGCAACCTCATTTCCCTTTCTTCTTCTATATATATATGTGTATTAAAGGCCATTAATGAAGAACAAACAAAACTCCTTCATACCCAAGTTCCACAGCATGAAATAGACTCCAAATAACAACCAAAACGAATCAAAAACAGAGAACAAACAGATCATAAAACACAAACTCGGATCAAAGGAAAAACAAAGCCAAAAACCCTCAAAAACGAGCTCAAAGGTAAGTTGACTTGATTCAAAGGATTTTTGTTCAAATATATGAATTGTAACTGACTTATAATCATCTTAGGAACTTAATAAACACAATCACAAGCTTCGGATTACATCAAACGAGCTCCAACAAGGTAAAACTTCAAAACCCTAGTTCTACTTTCACAAAATCGAGATCTATATATTTATGTTTTTAAACGTGTTGAAAGTTGTTATATATCCTTATATATGATATATAAACATTTAGAAGTAGTTTAAGTATGTTTTTAACGTGTAAAAATCAAAGAAAAAGAATCGAACCGAGGAGGAAGATGTAAGCCTCGGAAAATTTCAATAAATAATTTTAAGATGAACTTCGAAAATAACCTTAAAAATCACTCCAAATTAAAACTGAATTACAACTAGTCTTAAATCACGAACGAATTCGAAAAATTTCCGGATCTTGGGAAAAATAAGGATTCCCAAAAACAAAGTAAGAACTCAACATACTACAATTCCAAAGCTACTACATACGACAAATTCCATACGTGACTCCGGTTCATAAAGTCGGGTAATATAGATCCCAAAAACAAATTATTAAAAAGCAAATAACGATTAACATTCGGAAATGAAACACAATTCAAGAATTAAAAAAAAAACGTTAAAAGATAATAAATACTTACAAAAATAAAATTTAAAATAAACTTCTCAAATTAAATATGTTGTATGAACATAAATATCAGTTTCCAAATTGGTAAAGGTCTAAACCGGAAAATCACCTGGAAATCATAACCGGAATACAATAGTGTAAGTCCGGCAATCTAGTGCCCCTAACCCTAGAGGCCGAATGTAGTTTAAATATATAGAATAGCTCATAGTAATATAAGTTTGTTTAAAAATATCATATTGGTAAATTTTTGACCTATTTCGAATCCGTTCAGATACAGACTTCGAAAAGCGTGTCCCGGGGCTCGAGATATAAAAAACATACCAATAGTACCATTAGACTCGTAATTTCATAAGAATTCTAAATATATCAGTTATGAAATTTCTCAGGTTATAAAAGTTACAGTTATAACCTTTTTATCGTATTTCCATTATTACCGGTAATTGATTAGTCATTTGCACTATTCATTTTTATTTCATTACAAAATTTTATTATTCTTATAAAGTCTTATATTTTTAGATAAATATTTTATATGTTATAGAAAATTTTGTTTTTCTAAAATTTAGTTCGTTCCGGGATTTTATGGGATTAGATTCTGTTTAAGACTCGATACTAAAAATAAAATAAATTAATTTAATAATTGAAAAATATTTTAAAAATATTCTTATTTTCATAAAATAATTTTTTATAATTTTTCGGGTTATAAAAATATCATTTATAGCCCATAATCGCGTATTTTGATCATACCGATAACATATTTGTTAAATTACTAAAATAATTCAAATAATTATTTAATTTTAAATATGAAAAATCTGCTACAAATATTTGGAATAAATTTTCTAATTTTATTTTATTTTTATTTTATTAATAAAGTACTTTTACAACCCATACCTTCAAGTACACCTTACACATATCACTTCATTTTCACTTCAATCTTTCTACACCTTATCCCACAATTGATGGCAAATTTTTGACTCTATTTATGGCTGCCATTGTCCTTTATTTACTCATATTTTGACCAATTTAATTATATTCTACTCCTTCTTAAGAAAGTCACATAATACATTTATTGCACAATTCAATTTTTAGTCAATTCACGTGGATAGCATCCCAATTTCTGCCCTTGTTTTATTTTTTCTTTTTCATTTAATACCTTCCTCTCTCCATTTAATGCCTTTCATTTATTCATTTTCATTCATTTGAAACCCTATCTCTTTTACCTTCTTTTCCTCTCTTTCTTTCTTCTTTCTCTCTTGTTCTTGCAAGGAACCTTGCTGCCCCTATATTTTTTTGGAGCTCCCACACAATTTCTTGAAGATTTCTTAAGCAAACCTTCTTCTTAAGCTTCCATAGGTGGTATAGGTAAAATGTAAGGAAGGTTTCATGCATCAAATGACCTTCCATAAGCTTAAAAGCTTAGAATGATGATGCCAAAAATGAAACACTCCTTTTCTCTACTTTTATTATCTTGTATTTCAATTATTTCTTGTTTAAAGTTGATATATTTTATAGATTTAAATTTTTGTTGCTTTGATTTTCGTTTATGCCTAGATCTAGTTATTTGAATTGTTATTTTTGTTATTTCTTATGATTTATGCATAGATCTAACATCCACATGTCTATCTTAGTGATTCATGCATGTAAAACTAGTTTAGAAAAACTAGATCTAAAGTTTTGAGTTCATAGATGCATAGATCTTTGTTTATGTTCATGAACAACTTGCTATAGCTTGATGATGGTAGGAAAGTTGTAGGAAACTCAAGATCTATTTTATTTTCAACAAAAACAACTTTTGAAAATTCGGATGAAAATGAAACCATATATTAGAAAAGTGGTTTTTCAACTTCAAAATGTTTATTTTTCATTTAAAATGAAGGCTTAGGGTATAGATACCATAAATGAAAGATTTTGATAAGTAAAAGTTAGATCCATGATGTTTATAGTTATTACCATGCATTTGTTTTATGTTTATGTTCATATTAAGTATAGATCTTAGTTATGAACTCAAACAAAATTGTGAAATTCGTATTTTGGCAAGACCCCTACTTAAAAACCACTTTCCAAGTGTCAAAATGTAAATTTTAATTAAGAAAATGAAGGCTTAATATATGTATATCATCAAGACTTCTTTTTACAAGAATCAAAAGTGATTTTCAAAAGTTATTTTCAAAATAAAAAATTCTATTTTCGGATTTTGGCAAAGGCCTATTTTAAAAACATGTTTTCCAACTCAAAAATGAAGTTTTTATTCAAGAAATGAAAGGCTCATAAGATATGATATGTAAGGAATGGATTTTCATGAGCTTAGATAGATTTTATCAAAAGATATAACCAAAAATGAATTTTGTAAATTCGGATCCCAACCAAGACCAATTTTTAGAACCCATGTATCAACTCCAAAACTCATGTTTTATGTGAAAAATGAAGTATAGGTAATAGATATCATTAAGCAATGAGTTTTACAAGTTAAAATGAGTTTAGGCATGAGTAAGGTGTTAAACAAGTAATGGAATTAAAATGAAAAATTTTGAGTTAGTGATCAATTGTCAAATTCGTAATTTGAGATGATGCATAAGTAATCACTTAGTATTTGAGCTCAAATTGCAAGTTTTATGTGTTAAATGAAGTCCTTAGGTAATTGATATAGTAAAGCCTTAAATTTTAATGTTTTAAACAAGTTTTCCCCAAATGAATCATTCAAAAAGTGGATATTCTAAAATTCGGATTTTTGAGTAAATCATATTGGAAAACATATTTTCAAAGTGTAAAATGGAAATTTTTATGTAGAAATGAAGGTCATAAGAAATATATATAATGAAGACTCAATTTTAAAAAAATAATATTTTCTTAAGTAATAAATCCAAAACAAATGAAAATGATCAAAGTTAAAACTAGATTTTTCAAAAGTAGTTATAGTTGAAGTCTTGCAAAATAAAGAGTTCCAAGATTTTCTTTTACCAAAAATCATCAAGACCATGCATACATGAAACTCAATTCATGCCATTCATGTTAGGAATCAATCATATTGCATGTATGGCTAATTTATATAATAAAAACATTACAAACATTTGCAAAACTATTTTTCGGAATCGGAAACCGTTACTGATTAGATCTGATCCCTCTGTTCCGAGACCTAAATGTTTTCAAAACTTAATATAATATTAGAATTAGATAGATCTTTCGAAGTAGATAGAAATCGATATATAATTTGCGAGATTCCGAGTTAAATGACCAAGTTATGGCTGTTTTAAATTGAATTCCCGCTTAGGACGAGAATTACGAATTTGATAGTTCGTATGAAATTGTTTGGATTAGTTTGAGTTGAAATACTTATTAAAGTATTTCTTCCTTTTTAGGAGATCCCGAAATCGACGATTCCCTGCCATCGAATTATTATTACTAGAAGACCGGGGATCCAATGGCCGAGTGAGTTTTCTCATTTTTTCGTTACCTTGATTGTGCTTGTAGTTAGTTGCATTAGAACTATAGGAACAAGATAAAAAAATCGATATGAATGGGGGTGGGATATATGATGAGACTATGATGAATGTGTGCCAAAGAATACTAAAGCATATCGAAACCACGATTTGATTGGATAACTACACGTTTGTCACGCCCCAGCGAGTACCTAAATATGACAGCCCGCCGTACGCAATATTAAAACTTAAGAATGACTACCTCAGTCACTCGAAAGCTTCTATATCGGTACAAGGCGTACATTCACAACAAAGGGAGACCGGTGGAGTAATGCATTTTAAGGCATTGGCAGCGGAACATGCAAAATAACACTTAATATATATTTCATTGAAATAAAAGTCTTACAACTTCTAAGGGGCATTCCCGATAATTCATAATAACATGGTTCTAAGTATAACATAACTAAGCTAGAAGATTTTGGAAGAAATCTACTCTATAACTTCAAAATAGATTGCCTCCAAAAGCTTCTCACAATAAGGATTCTACTCGGGGAATCAAGGAGGTCTCGGGTGCAAAAGATAATCCTGCAATATCAAAAGTCTATAGGAGTATAAGCATGACTAGCTTAGTGAGATATTCCTTACGCAATAGTACTCATAACAACAATCAAACAAGTTTATTAATCAAGCAGATGAATGCAACAATCATATGATCAAACATTACATATGACTATCTGGTTTCGTACGTTTGATGGATTTACCCCTCCATCGGTGGTTAGGGAATGCTTTGAACTGGGTCCTGAATGACCTCCTGAAAGTTGCGTGCGTCTTGGGGTTCCAACGAACCGTACTACTAGTCCTCGGGCCTTCCATGCCCAAAGCGATCAATCCGGCTTGGCTGCACCTTGAGGTCGTATTCCCCAAACGTCCTAACCCTCAAGATGTAGCTAGGCAGCTTACCTTTCCTGTCCCACGCTGAGGAGTAGTAGCAAAACTTCGAAATGATATTCTAAGTGATATGCATGGGCAATTTATTATATGAGGATTTCAATATGACATTAAATCATTTATAGCGATCAAACAATATTTGCACACATAACAATACATACATGGAAACATTTATATCAATCACAAATCGGGTTCCGATATACTTATCGTTCATTGATCGCACACAACGAATCACATACATAATTCCCATAATATCCCACATGCATATCACTTTTATCTTTTTCCTAACTTCTAGTGCTCTATTCTACAAGCACATGCGCGAATACATAAGCGTTAAGGAAACTCACTCGTCCATAGCGCTCTAGGAGTCGAAGTAATCCTCAGGAAAGACAAGATCATGATCCTCGACACCTAAACAAAAGAAATACCCAACACGAGTATTTCATCCAAGATCTATTCAAATTCTATACTTCTATCTTAAAGAATTCGTAAAAATCGTATGGAATGGAAATTCCAACTTAAAATGGCCATAACTTGCTCATTTTAACTCGGAATTCCGCATATTATATACCGATTTCTACCTACTCGAAAAGACCTATCTATTTCTAAGGTTATTTTCATCAAAAGAAGTTATTTGGGTCTCGGAATAGTAGCGTACAGATTTGATAAGAATTTTCCAAACTTTAAAACTAGAGTTTTCAATCTTTTCTTCACTCAAGGGCTTTTGTACAAAAATATAGATATATTGTATGGTTGAAAAATCCCTTGAATACTCATATGTACTCAAACCATAAGCATGGATTTAGTGGTATTGTCTCAACAATGTTCTTGTAGTACATGTTTTGAAAGTGAGATAAGCTTAATTTTTGTAAAGAATTTAGTTTTGTTAAGAAAATTTCTTATTTTACTAAAGGTGAGCATCTCTTTCTTTTAACTCCATTTCTTAAATAAAACTACTTTATTTCTAATGGTTTAGAAAACATAATCTTTCTAAATACTTCATGGTTATATCCACTTTTAAAAGAAATCATCTTATAAGTAAATTTTGAAAAACTTATCTTAGACTTTAGTGTGGGTGGAAAACTTCGACAATTGAATTTAAGAAATCCTTTGTTTAGGTTTAAAGAAACTTTCTTATTTCTTTGAAAAGAGAATTTATAATAACTTTACTTTATGTATTTCTTGGTGAAAACCACATATCATTACTAAAACTTGAGCTAGCTTATCTAACTTTAGAAGAATATTTGTTTAAGATAAATTTCAAACCTTTAAGGTAAATAACTTCTTATGTGACAAAATTTATATTTAAAAAGAGTTCTTATTCTTATTTTAAGAAAACTCATTTCTATTATGATTGAGACAATAACAACATATTCATGCATGAATGAGAATATATATAACATAAAAGCTACATAAATAAAATAAGAGCATAAAAGTAAAGTCAAGTATTGGGAACCTTAGCTTCATCAAGGTATCCGGGACTAAGAATGGACTAGTCTCAAAGAAAAGAAAAGCAAAGAAATAAAATTGTTTGACTTGATATGGACAAGTCTAAGACTAAAAAGACTAGTCTTAATATTGCATAAAACAAGTAAATAAATAGATTGCAAGACTTGAAAATAAATAAATAAATAACAAGTGAGCTTATATGCTCTAAATAAATATATATACATACTTAAATAAGCTAGGTTAGAAACAATAATAACAATATCAACATAATAGCAACATAAAGAAAAGAAGAACATGAACAAAAACAAAACATAATAAAATTGTTGCTTCTTTAACTCAATGAGTCTAAGAAACATACACTAAACTCATGTTAAGTTATATGAACATGATGAGAGAATATGAAAACTTTTACCTAAAGTTTATGTGGTGGTTGAAGAAGAAAAGAATGGGTTGTTGTATTATGTGGGACTTGGTTTTCTAAAGAAAAGAAGAGACTTGAGAGATGTTTTGGGAGATGAATTTTGTGGAGTGATTTTGGGAGAGTTTTAGTATGAATTTTTGTTGTGTGAAAGAATGGAAGAGGAATGGGGTATTTATAGATTTTTGGAGTGGAAATTAGATGTAATAAAATAAATTGGAAAAAAAAACAAATTGAGAGGAAGAGGAGAGAGAGAGTGGATGGCAAGGGCATGGGGAAGAGAGGAAATTTGATTAATTTTGTTGTTTTGTAATAAAAAGAAGTAATATGTAAGGATAGAGTGTAAGAAAAAGTAGAGATAGGTGAATAGTAATGAATAGTAGAAAAGTACTATGAATAGTAGACTACACAATTAAAATACCGGTAGTAAAGAAAATACGCGTAAAAGTCCTATATCTGTTATTTTAGATACCGAAAAATTCTAAAACTGATATTTTTGAAAACCTTATATTTTTACGAATCTATTGGTGTTGTCGGAATATTTTTGCTATCCGGTGCTCCGGGCACGGTTTTTGAAAACTGATCCCGATCGGATCCGAAGGACAGTAGAAAAATTCGAATCTGATATTTTTAGGCTTCCCTATATTATTACGAACCATATTCCACCATTATTTCAATTTCGTTTTCTAGGGTTTAAGAACACGGGGTTGCCGGATCTAGATTCACTACACTAATCATATATCTAGGTTAATTTTAGGGTTTCATTTCAACTTCCGGTTCTTAGGGTTTGCTAATATTATCGAAAAATCTAGGGGCTTACACCGTTCATATTATTTCTGGTATATGTGTGATATGGATTGGTCACTCTAAAGAATGTATAAATATTTTTTACCTAAGCAAAAATTAAATTGGTCATGCATCGCATTGGACATATTGCATTGGTAGCATGCTACTCCTACGCAGGTCGATCGGTATGGTCCGTGGATGACTCGTTTGGATAACGAACCCGATGCCAGAGCTCATTCAGGGGTACTAAGGCGCATGTGGATGCATTCTTGGATGAGCCTAGCCGAGACGAGTGCTAAGAGCCAAGGGCTTGGGGACTAGATGCGGTCGTGTAGACTCAATACCATTCCTAACCTAAGATACGGAGGGCGTAAATCCGTTCTGTGTGTGGGTTCCGGATACCCATACATAATTGCTTGCTCACATGTTTGTTCATGCATAGCATATGATTGATTAATAACTTGTTTGTTATGATACGGAACTAAGGGAATTCTCATTAAGCTAGTGTAGCTTATACCCCAATAGTTGTTTAAATGAGCAGGTTATTTCAAGAATGTAAAGTGGGGACCGAATTGGTTGGAGCCGAGAATGACTCCGGGATCTCGGCAATGAATACGAATGTTTGAAGTTACCAGCTAGTTTTATTATTTGCCGTGTAATAGTTTTACGTAGTAGAATCTTTTGATGAAGTGTAATTGAAGTTTAATGATTTGTATTATGAAGTATAGTGATTTGTATCTGAAGTATAGTAAATTTGTATTTCCTTTACATTGTTACTCAAGCTATATCAATGTAAAATGTATTACTCCAATAAGTCTCCTCCATGTGTTAGACGCCTTGTACATAGTATGGAAGCCTTCGCATGATTGAGGTGGTCATTCTTAGGCTTTAATATTGTGTACGGAGGACTGCCACGTTTAGGGTACCCTTCGGGGCATGACAGAAGATGATGAACAATGGAACACTGCCTCAAGGCCGGCAGTGTAAACGATGTACGCCGGCGGCTTACATGGATAGGCCGGCGGCTTATAGGCGGCTTACACTCAACAGAGGCTACGTAAAATAATTTTTCACGTAAAGGATGAATGTAAGCCGGCTTCCTGGAGATCTACGCCGGCGGCGTAGGGCCGGCGTACGTTGAAAGCCGACAGCTTTCAACGCTGGTGCACTCGATATGAATTTTTCTTCAAAATGATTTTACACCGGCACCTGGAGATAAAGGGCGGCGGCCTTGAGCCGGCTTACAGTTAAAATTTTCTAGCGAAAGCTTTTTCTGACCTAAATCGAAATTATATATATATAATATATCTACTAAGTATATATATATATATATATGTATGTTATACAAATATGTATTAGATAATGACTATAATACAAGTATTTAAATCTATTTAGAATTAATGTCTAATAACTTTTGAAATCCTAGAATTAAGAAAATACTTAGTGTTAATTAAAGTAATATTAGTCTAATATTTGTTTTAACAAGATAAAATATATAAGAATGGAAATTAAAATAAGTTAATTTCTTGAGTAATGTGACTTCTAAAAATAACTAAACAATTATGTGAGATTAAATAGTAGAAACACGACGATATTAAGTATTAATATCGAGTCTAGGACACTAATCACATATAGGAATTTAGTTAATTTGTATTAATGAATACTTTGTCTTAAATAGGTGACTTTGACTCATTAAAGGATCTATCAGCGGATTACTACGACTGAGTCGGTATAAGCAGGTGAGTAATTCAGTCATATTGTACTAGTTGTGATTATAAATAGTCAAATATGTAATGCAAGATAATCAAATGAATGTTTGTTGAAAGTATGATATGATCTGATTGTATGATTGTTAAAATATCTTTATACAAGCGATAATGCAATGATTGGTGTTGTGCAGTATTATAATGATGATTGTGTGTAATGTATGGTCACCTCGAAGTTGATTAAGACTTTTTGACTTAACAAAATAATATGAACATACATTGCACATATTGCATTATTGCATATATGGTTGTGACAGCCTGCTACGTATTAATATTTCGGATCTCTGTTTTTGCTTGGTTGATATAATGTGTGAGTCTTCCAAGGTTCTCTTTGGTCTGGCGGTCCTATGAGGAACTAAAAGGCACCGAAGAACGTCGCCTGTAGAATCGCTTTGAAATGATTAATACTTAGGGAGTTTCTAAGGAAGTTGTAGGAGATGATCAGATTAACCAATTATATTAAAAGTGATAACTTAAAATGAGAAATTTCTTATGCTCCTGTGTACTTAGTCTCTCCTGGGCAAGTGGGTCATTAAGATTTGGTTCTTCAACCCATTAAAAAGAGGGCGTAAATCTTTTTTCCTGTTTGGATTCTAGATCATCCAAACTTGTATCTGTGCATATGGTTGAGTGCTTGCATTGCATGTGATTTGTTAATGACTTATATGATGTATGGTATGTCTGGTTATTCACTGAGCTGTGGTTTCACTCATACTCCTATAGTCTTTTCAAGTTCACTTTACGACCCTGGTTAGTTACATCCAGGAATATGGCTCCGGTAAGAGCTTTGAAGCTAGAAGTCTACAGATCTATTTTAGTTGGATGGTTATGTACTATTAGATTAGATTATTTAGTTGTGTACTACAAAGGAATAATATGGTTTGTAATAGTAATGTAATGTTTATTCACTAAGTCATTTCTCTCATATATTTGTTATTTCTTATCAAGCAACTAAAAAGATCCTGTTGTTTTGAAAACCTGTCATTCTTTGAAGGTAATCTAGTAATGGTGTGCAAGTGTAACTTGCTTACTACTACTAGGGTACTCTCGGGGCGTGACATATAAGGTCGCTTAAAAATATTAGATTGGTAAGTTTTTGGCCTATTTCGAATCTGTTCGGAGACAGACTTCGAAAAGCGTGTCCCGGGACTCGGAATACCAAAAATATACCATTGATACCGTTAGACTCATAATTTCATAAGATTCCAAAAATATCAGTTTCATAATTTTTCGGTAACTAAAAATATCAGATATAGCGATTTCATTCGTATTTTAATTACTATCGGTAACTAATTTGTCTTCTACACTATTCAAGGTACACTAGTACACTATTCTACACTATTCACTCTCTCTACTTTATTTCTAATCACTCTTACAAATGACACAATTCACACTATTCACATTTTCTTTTCCCATAAAAATCTACTCATACCTTTCTTACAAAATATCACTTCTCTTACACAAAAATTAATCATAATTGTACTTTTCTCTCTCCCCCTTCATGTTGCCATCCATCACTCTCTCTCTTCCCTCTCTTTTTATTTTCTTTTTCAATTATTTAAATCACTCTTAATTCCTCTCCTCTTTTCCTATAAATACCACCTTCCCTTCTCATTTCTTCACACCTTTCTCAAGTAGAGAATTTATGCAAAATTCTCTCCAAAACACTCCTCTCCATATTCTTACAAGAACTCTTAGAAGAACTCTTTCTTGTAAGAAGAAACTCTTTCTTCTACCAAAATAAGTTTCTTTTCAAGCCTCATTTCTAACCACTACCAAAAACCTTCAAGAAAGCAATCCTTCTTTTCTTCTTACCCATTTAGGTAATGAAGAACTCATATTTCATTTTTTTCCCATGTCAAGTAACCTTATATGGTTTTGATGTTGTTTCTTAGGTTGAAAAACTAAAGACAACCACATTAAGATCATGTTTGGTTCTTGTTCATGGAATTACCTTCATGCATATTTATACCTTCTCATTTATTACTTGTTTTATATTTTGATCTTGTTATTTATTTACTTTATGAATGCAATTTATTTACTTTTCTTAGTATTTTAAGACTAGTTTTTCTAGTCTTAGACTTGTCCTCATCAAGTCAAAATAATTTTCCTTTCTTGCTTTTATTTATATTTTGGGGACGGAATTTATTCTTTGTCCCGGGAGCTTAGATCTCCCAATACTTGATATATATGTATTTGTTATATGTTCTTGTTCATATCTCTCTTTTATTTTTGCTTATTTACTTATGCTCATAAACTTGAATGATTCATGGTTAAAATATTATAATGACCAATGGTAACTAAAATCATGAAACAAATTTTGAATATAAGAAAAATAGTTAGCTACAAGAGTTGATAAAAGAAGTTCTTTGAAAAACTAAAGGAAAGGATTTTTGGTTATCAAAGTCATTAAAGGGTTGGTTTTTCCAAAAGAGTTTAAGGATTAATAAACTAGTTTTGACAAGAGCAATAATTTTCTATAAAACCATGGCATTTCAAGAAAGGAGTTTTCAAAAATTAGTTTCGAAATAGATGATTTGATAAAATAAGTATCTTTTCAAAAATAAAACCAATGAGGTCTTAAAAAGATATTTTGAAGGAATGAAACTCATATTTTCAATATAGTAGAAATAAGAAGGTTTTACCCAAGATTGAAGCAAAATGAAAATAAGGATTTTGTTTTGGAAACTTAAAAATGAGTAAGTTGATCTTTACAATCATCCAAGAAATTTACAAACTCTTTTTGAAAGAAGTAAAACAAGTTTTTCAACTTAGAAAACCAACTCAAGAGCCTACTTTCAAACCATAGGCTAAATATAATGGAAGTGATTTTTGGAAATAAAATCTTGAACAAGGAAAAACCATAAGATAGATATAAGGAGTAAAATCTTTAAAATGATATAAAACCTAAGAGGTCATTTCTCAAAAATAAAGACTAACACTACATTTTCCAAAACTTCTAAGACTATGATCAAGGCCATAATAAAATAATTAATTATCGTCCATGAATCATACTTGATGAATGAGTTATATGATTATCTAAAGGAGTTTTTCAAGGTATATTGATAGCTAAGTATCTATCAAAGTTTTTGGATAAAGTGTGATTTGGATTTGGAACTTGTTTTGCGAAATGGGGAAATTCGTGCAGACCTACTACCCCTCTGACCACCTTTTGATCTCGTTTGATGAATATAACCTTAGAAATAGATAGCTCTTCGAATAGGTAGAAATCGATATATTATATGCGCAATTCCGAGTTAAAATGAGCAAGTTATGGCCATTTTGAGTTGGAATTGTTTTCCATCCGAACTTTGACGCAAATAGAAGTTTTAGTTGATCCTTGGTGAAATACTCACCCTGGGTATTTCTTTTATGTAGGGAACGAGGAGCTCGGGACTTCTCTTCCGAAGGATCAACATGGATAAGGAATGCGCTAAGGACGAGTGAGTTCATTTCCTAAGTAATTATGCTCATTGAGTGTGCTTGTAATTGTAGTAGCACTAGACTTAGGTAAAGATAAAATTGTTGATGAGAAATGAACTTTTCCTGTTGAATGAATGATAAGTATATCGAGATGAGACTTGTTGAAATAATATTGTATGAGTTAGTATAGACTTGGATCGTTTGAAATGCTCTATGATCGCTCTTAAATTACATAATGAACTTGCTACGATTCTATAAATAAACTGTACATGCATATCATTTAGTGAGTCACATTGCATTACGAGAATGCTTTTGGTGGGAACAAAAGTATGATCGGGAGGCAGGGTCTTCGTTAACATTAAGGATCTGCAGGGTCACTTAAGTTAATGGGAAGTGGAGTAGACACTACAAACCAATACATATAAACAGGTGGAGGACCACCTTCGTTAACATCAAGGGCCTATGAGGTCACTTATGTTAATGGGAAGTGGAGTAGACACTATAAACGGGAAGTGGAGTAGACACTATAAACCACAAGAGAAAATATTGGAATTGTGGTCGCATGTTTATGGACCACCCCAAACCCCGAATGGAGGGCGTAAATCCATTCACATATGGCTACTGGAAAGTCATATGCTTGTATGCTCACGTGCTTGTGCATTCATATGATTGTTTAAATAAACTTGTTTGTATATTTTACAATTGAGTATATTATTGCGGAAATGAATCTCACTAAGCTAGTGTAGCTTATACCCCAATAGACGTTTAAATGAAACAGGTTGATATAAATTTCTTATTTGGGGATCGGGATGTCTGGAGCCGAGGGAGGTTTGAGGACAATAGCGGTGAATGCCCTTATGATGTGGAAATTTATCTTGCTGAGGTTAGTTAAATTTATTTCTAATATCTTGTTGCTCATGTCAAAGTAAATTGTACCACTTCGGTTGTGTCTCCTTTATGTGTTGTACGCCTTGTATATGATATGGAAGCCCTTGCGTGACTGAGGTAGTCATTCCTAGGCTTTAATATCATGTACGGCGGACTGCCACGTTAAGGGTACCTCTCGGGGCGTGACAGGTGAGAACTTCCATGATCACATTCATAACACATCATACAAGCAAGTGATTAATCAGACGAGTGTATATCAAACATGTAGAATCAATAGACATATAACTAGCCAGAAATCATATGTGAATGGAATTTCACCCTCTATTCCGGATTAGCAAATTAACAAATACTATGGTACTACTAAAATATGCTGTTTTTAGATCATGTTCAACCAATTTATAATTTCATTTGTGGATCACGATTAACTAACTCATTATTTCGTTTATGGATCACAATTAACTTATTGGTGATTGTGCTCTAGGCCAATTACTGGATACTGTCATTCATAAACATCTCTATTATATTGTTTGCATGTTTACTTTATAATGGGATCTGTGAATAATTTAATTATTCTGAATGTCCTTAGATGCTCATTATTGCGGGAGCAATAATGAATCAAATCTAGTATGAGGTTTGATTGATAATCATGGGATGTTTATTTGTATGAAGATACAAATCAAACTCATAGGTACATGTTGAAGAACTATGTATAGGACTAACCCGCTTTGAGATCACTACATGGATTAGTGTCGTAAGTAATTCTCAAAATAAAATGTCATCGTATCCTCAGACTTGAAATCACCATGGATTCCAACATGAGGAATCTTATGTTTCAACTCAATCAAATGTTGTCTTTAACCAGATAATTATAAAGGTTGAGATTGGGCATAATAAAATCATGTAGAGGAAGTTGAGTGATTAAGATGGGATTTGTCCTTCTCATTATGAGAGAGATATCTCTAGGCCCCTCGATAGGTGAGACTGAGAAATGCATAGCCGTGCTCAAATGAATTGATAGTGTGATCAATTTCATTTGTTTTTATCAGTTCATTGAGAAATCCAGAAATGATAAGATTGATATAAGGATGACACTCTCCATGCCTTATGTTTAATCTAGATATCATGTAACAAAAGGATAATGACAATAGTTTTGGATTAGATAAAAATCGGATCACCGATCTTCACTTCATTTGGGTAAACATAATGTCTTGCTAGAGGCCGCTTAAGTTTTGTTGACCAAAATGGTTTCAGGTCAACTGCCAATATTAAGTGAACCTATAGGGTCACACACAAAAGAACGAGTCAAAAGGATCATTGACTGAATTTAATGTCTTGTGGGAATAATAATTTATTATTATTAAGAATAATAATAAATTAAAGGATCATGGACTAAATTTAATGTCTTGTAAAATAATAATTTATTATTATTAAGAATAATAATAAATTATTACATTATTATGTGCAAGAATTATATTTTAAGAAATATTATCCCTAATTAGATTAAGGGACACTAATTTCATTACTCATGTGAGAATGACATTAGTATAAAAGGCACATAAAGAGATCACTTTAGGGTTAATGACTTGTCTATCGATATTAGACCAGCAGAGAAAATCTACAAACCCTAAAGAGTGAAGCACGAAGAGTCATATGTGAAAATCCCATCATCATCTAGAAATGTTCTAAATCACGCTAGCACGTGAAGGATCTGTCACGCCCCGAAGGGTACCCTAAATGTGGCAGTTCGCCGTACACAATATTAAAGCCTAAGAATGACCACCTCAGTCACGCGAAGGCTTCCATACTATGTATAAGGCATCTAAGACATAAAGGAGACATCGGAATGATACATTTTATGTTGATACAACTTGAGAACAATGTAAAGGAAATTCAATTTACTATACTCCAGATACAAATCATTATACTTCATATACGAATCGCTATACTTCAAAATACAAATCATTAAACTTCAATTACATTCATCCACAGACTTCCCTACATAAACTATTACAAGACAAATCATAAAACTAGCTGATAACTTCAAACATTCTTATTCTTTGCCGAAATCTCGGAGTCATTCCCAGCTCCAACCATCTCGGTCCCTACTTTGCATTCTTGAGATAACCTGTTCATTTAAACAACTATTGGGATATAAGCTACACTAGCTTAGTGAGAATTCCCTTGGTTCCATATCATAACAAGCAAGTTATAATCAATCATATGCTATGCATGAACAAACACGTGAGCAAGCAATTATGCATGGGTATCCAAAACCCACACACAGAATGGATTTATGCCATCCATATCTTGGGTTAGGAATGGTATTGAGTCTACACGACCCCATCTGGTCCCCAAGCCCTCGGCTCTTAGCACTCGACTCGGCTAGGCTCATCCAAGGAATGCATCCACATGTGCCTTAGTATCCCTGAATGAGCTCTGGCACTGGGCTCGTTATCCAAACGAGGCATCGACGGACCATACCGATCGACCTGCGTAAGAGTAGCATGCTACCAAATGCAATATGTCCGATGCGATGCATGACCAATTTAATTTTTGCTTAGGTAAAAAATATTTATACATTCTTTAGAGTGACCAACCAATATCACACATATAACAGAAATAATATGAACAGTGCAGTTACCCAATCGAATCATGGTTTCGATATGCTTTAGTATTCTTTGGCATACATTCATCACAGTCTCATCATATATATCCCATCCCCATTCGTATCAATTTTTATCTTGTACCTATAATTCTAATGCAACTAGCTACAAGCACAAACAAGGTAACAAAATAAGGAGAAAACTCACTTGGCCATTGGATCACTGGTCTTTTAGTAATAATAATTCGGTGGTAGGAATCATCGAATTCGGGATCACCTAAAAAGGAAGAAATACTCTAATAAGTATTTCAACTCAAACTAATCTAAACGATTTTATACGAACTATCAAATTCGTAATTCTCGTCCTAAGCGGGAATTCCAACTTAAAACGGCAATAACTTGGTCATTTTAACTCGGAATCTCGCAAATTATATATCGATTCTATCTACTTCGAAAGATATATCTATTTCTAATATTATTTTCAAGTTTTGAAAACTTTGAAGCTTGAAAAGTTCAAATCAGATTAGGGCAGCAACAATTTCAACTTTCGAAAGGTAGTTTTGTAAATGTTTGTAATGTTCATACTATATAAATTAGTTATACATGCAATATGAGTGATTTCCTAACATGAATGACATGAGATGAGCTTAATGTATGCATGATCTTGATGATTTTTCTAAAAAGAAATTTTATAACTTTTTATTTTGCAAGACCATCATAATAACTTACTTATGAAAAATCTAGTTTTCTAACTTTGATCATTTCCATTTGTTTTGGATTTGTTACTTAAGAAAATATAATTATTTTTGTCAAAATTGAATCTTTATTATATATATTACTTATGACCTTCATTTCTACATAAAAATTTCCATTTTACACTTTGTAAACATGTTTTCAAATAGGGTTGATTCCAAAATCCGAATTTGGTAAAAATTGGTTTTTGAGTAATTCCTTTAAGTAAAAATCATTTGATATTTAGAAAATTAGGGCTCAATCATACATAAACACTAAGGACTTCATTCTTACACAAAAATTTACATTTTACATTTTGCAAATATGTTTTTAAACAAGCTTTTCACAAAAATCCGAATTTTGGAAAATTTCATTTCTTGAATATTTCTTATGAGAAAACTTGTTTAATGCATCAAAATTTGAAGCTTTACTATCTATTGTCTAAGGACTTCATTTAACACATAAAACTTGCAATTTGAGCTCAAATACTAAGTGATTACATATGCATCATCTCAAATTACGAATTTGACAATTTGATCACTAACTCAAAATTTTCCATTTTAATTCCATTACTTGTTTTACACATTACTCATGCCTAAACTCATTTTAACTTGTAAAAATCATTGCTTAATGATATCTATTACCTATATACTTCATTTTTCACATAAAACATGAGTTTTGGAGTTGATAAATGGGTTTTAAAAATTGGTCTTGTTGGGATCCGAATTTAAAATTTATTTTTGGTCATATCTTTTGATAAAATCTATCTAAGCTCATGAAAATCCATTCCTTACATATCATATCCTAAGAGCCTTTCATTTCTTAAATAAAAACTTCATTTTTGAGTTGGAAAACATGTTTTTAAAATAGGCCTTGGCCAAAATCCGAAAATAGATTTTTATTTTGAAAATAACTTTTGAAAATCACTTTAGATTCTTGTAAAAAGAAGTCTTGATGATATACATATATTAAGCCTTCATTTTCTTAAGTAAAAATTACATTTTGACACTTGGAAAGTGGTTTTTAAATATGGTCTTGCCAAAATACGAATTTCATATTTTGTCTAAGTTCAATCTAAGATCTACATAATATGAACATAAATCTAAAGAAACCCATGGTAATAATTATAAATCATATCTAAACTTTACTTATCAAAATCATCATTTATGTTCTATACCCTAATAAGCCCTTCATTTTAAATGAAAAATACACATTTTGAAGTTGAAAAACCACTTTTCTAAATATGGTTCCATTTTCATCCGAATTTTCAAATGTTTTTTGTTGAAAATAAAATAGATCTTGAGTTTCTACAACTTTCCTACATCATCATGCTATTACAAGTCATCCATGAACATAAAACAAAGTCTAATGCATTTTATGAACTCAAAACTCTAGATCTAGTTTTCTAAACTAGTTTTAAATGCATGAATCACTAGATAGACATGTGGATGCTAGATCTATGCATAAATCATAAAATAACAAAAATAACAACTTAAATAACAAGATCTATGGCATAAACAAAAATCAAAGCTACAAAATTTAGATCTACAAATATATCAACTTTAAACAAGAAAATAATTGAAATACAAGATAATAAAAGTGGAGAAAAGGAGTGTTTCATTTTTGGCATCATCATCCTAAGCTTTTAAGCTTATGGAAGGTCATTTGATGCATGAAACCTTCATTACACTTTACCTATATCACCTATGGAGCTTTGGAAGAAGATTTGCTTAGAAATTTAAGAATGAAGTGTGGAAGCCATGAAGAAGAAGGGGGCAGCTTGTGTTCTTGAGGAAACAAGAACAAGAAAGAAGAAAGAGAGGAAAAAGAGAGAGAAAGGTTAAAGAATGAAAGAGGAAAGTGAGTAAATGAAAGGAGAGAGAGAAAATGAGTGTTTAATGAATAAAGAGAGAAAAAATAAAACAAGGGCAGCAGAGGATGCTGCACGTGAATTTGGGAGGGAGAGGAGAGTGTTTTGTTGAATTTTGACTTGAAATTGATTTGTGTAATAAATGTATATGTAGCTTCTTAAGAAGGAGTAGAATATAATTAATTTAGTCAAAATAGAGTGAATAAAGGACAATGGCAGCCATAAAGAAGGGAAAAATCTGCCATGAAGTGTATAATGTGTAGAAAGATTGAAGTGAAAAGGAAGTGATATGTGTAAGGTGTACTTGAAGGTATGGGTTGTAAAGTACTTTCTTAATAAAATAAATTAAAATAAAATAAAATTAGAAAATTTATTCCAAATATTTGTAGCAGATTTTTCATAATAAAATTAAATAATTATTTGAATTATTTTAGTATTTTAACAAATATGTTACCGGTATGATCAAAATACGCGAATATGGGCTATAAATGATATTTTTATAACCCGAAAAATTCTAAAAAATTATTTTAAAAAATAAAATATTTTTCAATTATTAAATTAATTTTTTTTTTAGTATCGGTCTTAAACAGAATCTGATCCCGTAAAAGACCCAAATAAGTAAATTTTAGAAAAACAAAATTTTCTATAATATAAAATATTTATCTAAAAATATAAGGCTTTATAAGAATAATAAAATTTTGTAATGAAATAAAAATGAATAGTGCAAAAGACTAATCAATTACCGTAATAATGGAAATACGATAAAAGGTTATAACTGTAACTTTTATAACCCGAAAAATTTATAACTGATATATTTAGAAATCTTATGAAATTACGAGTCTAACGGTACTATTGGTATATTTTTGATATCTCGAGCCTGGGACACGCTTTTCGAAGTCTGTTATCGAAGGGTTCGAAATAGGTCAAAAATTTACCAATCTGACATTTTTAAACAAATTATATTACATGAGCTATTCTACATCTTTAAACTACACTCGGCCTCTAGGGTTAGGGGCGCTAGATTGTCGGACTTAAGCTATTGTATTCCACTTAGGTTTTCGGGTGATTTTCCGGTTTAGATCATTGCCAATTTGGGAAACTGATATTTTATGTTTATATAACATATTTACTTTGAGAAATTTATTTTAAATTTTATTTTTGTAAGTATTTAATATCTCTTAATGTTTTCGGAATTCTTGAATTGAGTTTTATTTCCGGGTCAATCATTATTTATTTTTAATAGTTGTTTTTGGGCTTTTATTACCGATTTTATAAGTCGGAGTTAAATATGGAATTTTTCGTACGTCGTGGTTTTGAATTTGAAGACCATTGTATTCTTATTTTATTTTTAAAGATTTTCATTTTCTCAAGATTAAGAAGTTTCTGAATTCGTTCGTGTTTTTGGACTAGTTGAAATTCGGTTTTAATTTGGAGTGATTTTTAGGGTTTATTTTCGAAGTTCATCTTAAAATTATTTACTGAAATTTTCCGGGGCTTACAGGATCCTTTTGAAGAGTGCTCGTTTGTGTGGATACCGTAGAGGGTATTGTTCGCGGTACCTACAGATCTGATCTGCAAATTGATTTCAAGTTTCAAGCTTTTAGAGGTAAGAAATCAAACTATTTGTTTTGTTTTAATCTAGTTAATGCACATGGATACTGGGTTAGGGTTTTCTTTTTGAATTCCGCTACGAAAGATTTGATCTTTATAATTTTAAAACCTTATGAAAACCCAACAGTGGTATCATAGCCGCTTGTGTTTTTGATTAAATTGAAATCTGTTTTATAATTTGCATGTGATGCCATGAGATTCGAATGTTTGAAATTCGATTTTATACATGTAATTGTGAAAATTAATTTGAGTTTATGAAGAACTAAATTAATACAAATACGGATTTGTAATTTTATTATAGAACCTTGCTTTAAGGGTTTGAATAGATGTGGTGTAATTAGATTACAACGGATCTTTAGAGTTTTTCTTAACAGCATGTCGGTTCATGAAAATTATATCAGATTTGCATGATTACGGTTATCAATTACAAACTATTATTGGACGTTTGATTTATTAAAATAGATATATATATATATATAATGGGGTGATAATTGGGTATGTTTCCCGAACAGTTTTGCGAATTAGATATGAACCATAGTTTTATGCGATAAAAGTTGTAGACAATGAACGTCCGATTGTTTTTCAAATCAAATTTTAAAAAAATATCGTCCAATTTATGCGGATGGAATCCGCATCTTTATGCGTTCGTAAAACTAGGTATTGTTTGCACATGTTTCATGAATTGATATCTTCACGCGAGTTTGAAAAAGGTGAAGGATCAGATTGTACAGTCATGGATTGCATCCGTATTTGTTGGCGCGTCAGTTTTGAATGAAAAAACAGATTTGGATCTGTTTGACCGTCTATATGCATTCGTTTTCGATAAAAACAAATTGGATGAACAGCACGTTTGAATTGGATTTGTACGCCACGGTCAATGTGTCTGACTTTATGCTTTACTATATCCAATTTTGTAGATTGGATCTGCTCATCCTAGACGTCTGTTAATTTAAAAAAAAATGTATATATTATTGGGGTCTTTTATATATATGATATGCTTCAGTTGTTGAACAAATTTAGGTTGTTTAAAACAAATTGTTCAATTGTTGAACAGTTTTTGAGTTTTAAGAAAGAATTTCAGTGAAGTTTCAGAAACAATTTTAAAGGGTTTTGAAAAAAGAATTTTAATTTTTCAAAAGGATTTCCATTGCCCAAATTTTCTATTTTGTCTAAGTTTCTGAGGCGCTGCCCCTGAAACCCTGCAAGGGACGTTGTCCCTTTGACCCCTACTCGCTAACCAGCTAGTGGGATCGCCGCAAGGGGATGTTGTCTTCTTGACCCTTGCAAAGTAACAAATTTTAATAGAATACTTGAATTTAAGGTTTTCATGTGAATTTGAAAAGGATTTCAAAGATTTGATTTTTATTGCAAGGGGATTGTCTCCTTAACCCTTTCATGGTGCATGATTTAGTTCTATAAACTCTAATTAATGATACTTAACATAAAACATACTTTTGAAGTGTTTTGAATTATATGTGTGACTCATATTTATATTATGTTTGAGTATGGTGTATAGCATGGCTCGTAAGACCTATGTGATTAGCAGGTTTTTATTCATTGTTTTATGGGTTGTAATTTTTAAAATATGCCTATGTGTTCATTTTATTTTATTGTAATTTTTTTCTATAAAGTGTTAGAACCTTTGTATCTTTTTCATTATTGTAATGAAGACCTTTCAAATCCATGATGAGGAGAAGTAAGGGCCATGATGAAGATACAAGAAAAATTTACAACTTAAGACTATAAAGATGTTTCAACCTTAGGATTGGACATTGATTTTCATATTGGCTTATGAAAATCAATATAGAATAAGGGGCCATGCTATGACACTTTTTCTTTATTCTGTGAGCTTGATATATCATGAGATGTGTATGTATATGCATGTGATACCATATTTACCACCATGTATGCTTGTATATCCATTATACATGATAATAAAATAGAATATCAATAATTAAAATCCCTCAATAAATTTTAAGTTAAATACCACCCATGATTAAACACCTGTCAAGACTTTGATCACCATAATGTAGGTTCTACCAAAGCAGAGTGCATTAGGTTGTCTTAGTAAGGCAGGATGGGTAATGGTGCTACTAATGTGTTTAATATGGTTTGACTTAATTAGGCTATCAAAACGGTTTTGGGCCTAAGGCATTAGATGGATTTAAACATGTCGGGACGTGTGATGTCAAAAATCATATAAAGGATCTAAGAGATACATGTGATGTAATTGGTAAAAAGTTACATACCTAAATAACTTAACTTTAAGCGTCATGCCAAAACTGACTTAGAGTTAGATAAAATATGGATCTTAGCCCACTAGAATGCAATAATTAAATGCAAGAACATTAATAATGAGGGTTATTGATATAGTGGGAGTTTTTATTTATTAAAATAAACTTTGCATAAGTAATTGTAAATCAATGGCTACATATAACACCTCAAATTTATCATTACGATTTGTCCTTAAGAAGGATAAACTGATTGGAACCAATTGTCTTGACTGATTTAGAAACTTGAGAATTGTTCTCAAGCAAGAAAAGAAGCTACATGCCCTAGATGAGTCTATCCCTCAAGTGCCTTCAGGCAATGCTTCAAGAACTCAAAAGGATGCTTATAAGAAGCATTCTAATGATTATCTTAATGTAGGATACCTAATGCTTGCTACCATGAGTCTAGAACTTCAAAAGGGTTTGGAAAACATGAAAGCCTATGAAATGATTGTCCATCTCAAGGAAATGTTTCAATAGCAGGCCAGACAAGAATGGTATAAGATTACCCAAGCCCTACAGTCTTGTAAGTTGGCTGAAGGAGGATCAGTGAGTACCCATGTCCTAAAGACAAAGGGTTATATTGATCATCGTGAAAGGCTTGGATTTCTTATAAGCTAAGAGTTTGCTATTGATTTGATCATAAATTCATTACCAGATAGCTATATGACCAGTTTTGCTTGAACTCAATATGATAACATGGCAAATTAACTTCTGAATTGCATTCGATGCTTAAAACTACTGAGGCTAATATCAAGAAGAAGAAGCCTAGCAATGTTTTGATAGTTCAGAAGGGAAGGGTATGAAGAAGAAAATGTAAGGGAAGTGCTAAGGCTGTGAAGTTCAAAGCCTAAGCCTAAGCCTAAACCAAAGGCAATGCCTCTAAGGAAGGAGTTTGTTTCTACTATAGTGAGCTAGGTCACTAGAAGAGGAACTACAAACTCTACTTGGAAGATCAAAAAAAAAAGAAGAGTAGTCAGACTACTACTTCAGGTATCTATGTTATAGAGATTTAAAGAAGGGCAAAGTCAACCTACAAATTGGAAATGGAGCAAAAGCCGTTACCCTAACTGTAGGAACTTATGAATTTATTTTGCCCAATAGGCATTTGTTAGTGTTGAACAATTGCTCTTATGTTCTGCTTTCAGTAGGAATATTATTTCTGTTTCATGTTTAGATAATGAAGGTTTCACATTTATTATTGAGAATAATAAATGTTCCATTTATAATAAAGACATGTATTATGCAAATGTGATTTACATGATGGTCTTTATGTTCTAAATCTGAAACAGATAATGAATCAATCTATAACATAAATACTAAGAGATTTAAATCCAATGATTTAAATATGACTCTATGGCATGTCATCTTGGTCATATAAATGAGAAACACATATCAAACTCATAAAGATGAATTTTTAGATTCATTTGATTTTAAATCATTTGAAATATAGGCAAGTCTTATTTATTAAGCAAGATGACCAAAGATTTTTTATAGGGATAGTGAAAGGGCAACTGATTTATTGGGCCTAATAGATACCTATGTATGTGGTCTATTAAACCATTGCTGCTAAAGGAGGTTATCAG
Source organism: Combretum micranthum (assembly GCA_024138025.1). Lineage (NCBI taxonomy): Eukaryota > Viridiplantae > Streptophyta > Magnoliopsida > Myrtales > Combretaceae > Combretum > Combretum micranthum. Next base: position 84,409 of record JAMXBD010004105.1, read on the forward strand.
TACTTCATCATATTTACTAATGATTTCAATAGATATG
>JAMXBD010004106.1:0-84429 GCA_024138025.1 Combretum micranthum
TTGAATGCGATGGCAATCCATTTTGTTGTCACCATCTAACCAAATTAGAGGGAACGAAAGTGATAAGCTTTGTATAAGGTTTGATTATTCGATAACCCAGTTGTATAGAATATGTAAAGCGTGTTACACATTCACATTCAATATTTGAAATTTAAAATGTAATATAACATTAGCAATTGTGTAACTTTTTTGAATATTTGGTATTTGTGTAATTTTTTTGAATCAATTGGTAAATAAGAAATTATCTCTATTTTTTAATGGATGGACCAAGTTGAGTTTCACCTACTAAAGAGCTAAATATACTAGTAGAAAAATGAACTTGGGAGGGGAAATTTCGAGGTGAAGATCGCCTCTCATTGGCCAAATTAAATACTCTGACCAATGAGAGGTGACATTCGCTGCTTTCATGGATAATGAAGCAAGTTTTGCCTCATCATCCAACTTAGCAGCGGAGACTCACCTCTCTTAGATGAGGTGACTGTCGCTGTTGAGTCAGATGGTAAGGCAAAACTCACCTCACCATATATGCATGCAACATCTCTCGCCTCACAAATTGCTCTATATAAAGACTTTTCATAGCCCCTTCGCTCTCATACACTCCTCTCACGCACACACACACTCTAATTTTGCTCTTCCAAAAGGTTAGTTCAAATTTTTAATACTATAGATACAATTATATTTGTATTTTATTAATTAATGTATATTTAATTTTATATTTATATATGTATTTCTTGTTAGCAATTAAAAAAGTATATATATTTAAGATTTAGTAATTGAATATTATTATTTAATATACATTTATTTTGTTTAAATACATGACATGTAGATAGCTTAACAATGTATTAATTTAGAAAATGATGTTCCGATATTAGATGCTTGGATAGTTATATGGAAATATTTGATATGAATAAGATGTGGTAATTGATTAAATGCCAATTTAAGATGTCTGTACCAAAAGGTTAGTTCAATTTTCATGATAATTTATATACAATTATTTAAATGCCAATATTTATATATTTATTAATGAATTTATATTAATGTATTTTTTGTTAGTATTTGAAAAAATTGTATATATTTAGGATTTAGCAATTATGTATTATTGTTTAATGCATGTTTATTGTGTTCAACTACATGACACATAGACAACTTAATGATATGTAAATTTAGAAAATAACGTTCCGATATTAGATGCTTGGATAGTTATACGGAAATATTTGATATGAATAAGATATGATAATTCATTAAATACTAATATAGGATTTCTGCACGAAATTGGTATATAACGCGTGATTTGACAACTACTCAATACAAAAATGGGGTTAAAGCATTTTTACAAACTACTATAAACTATAGGAGGGCAGATGGATTGATTAGACTCCTTTGTTTATAATAATTTATTATGAAACATCATGAAAACACTGATATACAAAATACTCATTTCCTAAGCAATCATACATTTGAAACAACATATTCCCCATATTATTCATGGTTTAGCTTAGCACATTAACCTAAGCTTATTATTAACTATTAGCCTATTCTAGCTTAATCTTAGCTAAATTGATTATAATTAATCATTTAATTCAATTACTAAGTCAAGTTGAATAAACTTAATCAATCCAATTTATTTCAGCTTATCAAAGTGTATTAGATCAAGTTGAGCTTAAATTTGTTTACTAACTCATTTTATATCTAAGATTCATCTTAGCTTAAGTATATGTTAACTTAATCTTAGCCAAGTTGAATATACTTAATCAATCTAATTCATTTGAACTCATTCAGGTTCATTTAGTCAAGTTAAACTTAGATTTATTAACTAAGTTCATTTTATACATACTACATATACTTAACTAGTAAACACAAGTTTTCAAGTTTGTTTGGATATGTAGCAGCTGGAAACAATTAAAATTTAGGCCTTAATTCTTTTAGAATTTCCAAAAACGTAAAACATAAAAGTTGTAGATCTATGTTTAAGCTTTTCGTAGTATTTTGAATCATCTCAATCTCAGTTCGAAGAAAATGTTATGATCAAATTACGAAATAGGGGAGGTTGCATGATCCATCTACATGGCCGTGCTCAAGGCCGTGCTGACCTTAAGAAAACTTCCCTACTCAAGTTTTTTCCTTGCAACACTCAACACAAGCTCCTACATGCCCATGGACATGCTCGTGTAGACCTATCCACAAACTGAAACTTCTCAACTTCAAAAATTTCACTTCTCAAACACTTGTTTTGATCTTAACTCTATCAAATACACTTCATTATTTACATAAATACTCCTTATACCTTCCAAACAACTTCACATGGGCATTAAACCCAAAACCTAAACCCCATCATCCACCACACACAACATCAACTCCAATCAACCAACAAAAGTTCATTTACTCCATTGTTTATAATTTTTATCACAAACCCAACTTATTTCGAGTTCTAATTCATCATTTACATACATAATCAACAACTAAAACAAAGGAAAAAACAAAACTTATCTTAATAGACAACTTGAACTTCTTGATTTTTTTTTTTTTTATTTCTGCTCCTCTTAAGTTCTTGAAGCTTGCTCATGCATGATTTCCATCTTTGATGTTGTTTCCCATCTTTATTTTTTTCTTTAATCTTGTTGAATTTGAGATTTATGATTGGGGTTTGGAGAAAAGAAAGAAAAATGAAGAGAGGAAGACGAAGAAGATGATGGAACCGGTAGTAAAAAGAAAAGAAGAAAAAGAAGAAGAAAAGGGCAACCTAAAAAGTAAAGGAAAAGATACAAAAAAGGGATATTTGCAATAATTTAGGAGTAAAAGTTTTGATTTAAACTTTTTAGATCATTATCTTAAGTATTTAAAACAATGGGGAAGAAATTTTAGAATATATTTAAGTAAAATCAATAACTTGAATTGGAAATCTAATTTAGAAATTTAATTTTGTAAAAATTTGATATTACTTTGAGTTCGAGCTAAAAAAAATGATTGAACTCAAATATATGAGGATTAAGAAAATAAACTTTAGGTTAAAATAGCCAGTTTAAGATATTTTATAAATTTTGGTAAATAAACTTAAGAAATTTGGGTCATTTGTGAATTAAAAGGAAAAGGGCTCAATTTGATAACTGTAAAGAGTAGGATGAATCAATTTATGAAACAAACTAAAATTTTGAGTTTGCAAATTTACTAAACATTTGAAACTGAATTTTTCTAAGGGTTTATAAATTTAAAATTAAAACAAATGGGGTTTAGTTTGAAATCTACAAAAGAAAATTAAGATTTGGTTTGTTAAAATAGATTGTTAAAGCAAATTGGCTAATGAAAGGAACATTTGAAATCTCAAATTTAGTTAATCTATTTATTAATTTGATTATATCAATCTATTTAATTTCATCTTATTAATCATTTTACTTGGATTAATTAGATTATCTAAGATCAATGTCTAAATTAAGTTTTAATTCAAGTTTTGCTATTATTTTTCATTTCTTAAAGAAATTTTGATTCCTTTGTTAAACATTCATATTTATTAAATTTATAAATTATAGATAGTATGATTACATCGTTTTGGTCTTTTATCACATTTATTTGATATTTCTTGTTATTTTCATTTTTATAAAATATATTAGGATTTAATTTTTTTTAACTTTACACTACTGATACTCTATGCAATATAGCATATACAAGCAATAAGAATTAGTTTAGCGATTTCAACTTTTACTTACTCGATTTTTAAAAAAAGAGTCAGACTCAATAAAAATAATAAATGACTGATGAGTTGACTATACTAGACGCTAGATATAAGACGACACATAACAACACGACCTTAAGTCACACGATAGGACAAAGTCAATAATGAAAGGTTGTGGACTCGCTTTTTCCATCTTTATATGATATATAAAACAGTGTGTGTATAAAATATACATTTCTCATATTCTTTCAATCGCTAGAAATATTACGTTTTATAATTTTCGTTTACATGATCATCTTGACAAGTTTGAAATCAAGATGTCTCATTTTTGTTTTTTACACATATGTTGAAATTTTACCATTTTATTTTCATAGGATTTTACCGAAAGTTTTGGAAAATTGTATCTTAAAATTTTATTAATAATGATTTAATTTCTTAATTAATAATTAGAATGTTTATATTTTAATATTTTTAGAACGTGAAAAAATTACGAGTGATTCTTATGATTTCTCTTAAAACATTTTCAAAACTTCACATTATTTACTTAATGATTTTTATATTTGAGTTGTATTATTTTGGTTATTACATCCTCCCCCCTTAAAGATAAGTTTCGTCCTTGAAACTTGATCTAGTTTGTTTTCATTATTCCCCTCTTAAGAAAATTCATTCTTTAAATTCTTATATTATAATCATTCATGTAATGTTTCTTTTCGAAATATTAGATTTCAATAGATACCCTCATCATATTATTAGACTTGTCCAAGTTAACTTGTAAATTTTGAGTTTTCTTTTGTTTTTGCTCTCTTAGTTTTATTAACATATCAACTAATGAAGATTAGGTGAAAATTTTCTACTATAGCTTATCATTTATACTAAAACAAACATAACAATGCATACCATACAATCATTTAGAAGCTAATTTCAATTTTAAAAGTATACGGGGCAAGCCCTATTGTTTGTCTAAATTATTTTTGCTCTACTTACATTTAACCAAATTTGAATTAAATCCATTTATAAACAAACATCAAAACATACATTCATTAACATATCTAAGTAAACAATTTAAAAGACAATATGTATATATAATGTACAAAATCATAGAATTACTTTAATTAAATCTAATTTTGATCAATGAATAGTGTTCAACATTTACAAATGTAATACAAAACAAAATATTTTAAATATTTTAAAGAAATATATATATACATACAACATGCAATAATCACACAATCACATAACAACTATAAGCATATCACAAAACAAAACATTTTATAAGAAAATATATACACGTACCGCAAAGTAAAATATAACATGAAGCATATAACATGTGAAATTTTACAATTACTCAATGCTCATAATTATATCATAAGGAAAAACAATTTAAAAGAAAGTACATATATGTATCACATAGCAAAATATAGTATCAGGCATATATCATACAGATTAATATGAGGTTCCAATTATAATTATTTCCAGAAATCAACAATAATTAAATTTCTAATTGATTAATTTAGTGTGATCAATAAGCTCTACAAAATTTTAACTAATATCAACTAAGTAACACAAGCATACAATCTATCAAAACATGCTACTAAGTAACACAAGCATACAATCTATTAAAACATGCCACTAATATATTTTCACATATTTCAAACATAACTAAATTATTTGTCATCATTGTTATTTATTATTTTTGGCCCATGACAAATCCATATTTATGAAAGCATAACTAAGAAAAACAATATTCAACTATAACATCAAAGATACTTAAAATGATACATACACATATATATAGCTACAGTCTAAATGTTTTAGTGGTCATTCTAATCCTTCTATCCATGATCTACCTCATCTCACCATTTGGTAGGTTACTCCTATATTTGACAACCTAAAGGTCTGATACCAAACTCTATGATGCCCCTAAAGGGCTAGAAGGATTAACCTATAGTTATCTATCGAGTATGCATCCAAGATATGAGAATCATTTTGCAAGTCAAAGATTGCAAAACTTTACTTAATATTTGCTAAATAAGTTTTAATATCAAGAAAACATTTTTATAGCTATGGAAACACACATTCCCACAGTCTACCAGAACTGGAGAGAATCGGTATTACCCACTAAATAGTAAAATAGGATAGATAAATATATATTACAAGTCTTGATTTGTTATCAAACTAAACTAATTCAGGATTTAACTTATACATTACACTAACTCAAACTTAAACATTAAACATATAAATTACATTTTAAGCTAATCTTCATATCTTCAAGAACTTCACACTTCTTAGCCCGTTCCCAACCTAAGATATTCCTGCATATAGAAACTATAGGGTTATGAGCTAAACCAAAGCTCAGTGAATAACATGACCGAATCAAATAAAAAAATACTAAGCAAGTGTTATTAACAAGCATATGCAATGCAATACTCGACCATATGATATGTACAGTTTGGATGATTGGAATCCAAGTTAATGGAGATTTATGCCCTCTCTTGGCGATTGAAGGACTAACTTAAGTCACGGACGCCCAGGAGAAACAAAGAACTAAAGAAGGGGGTGCTTTCAACTCATTTCCATATTCATATATTTATTACTAACATAACCTCAAACTTCTCCTTAGATAGAACTAAGGAGGAGGATTTCTTTTGAAAATCATTTGTTATTTACACACACACACACACACACACACACACACACACACACATATATATCATTAACATAACCACTACTTCACCTTAGAATCTTGGAGACTCCCTAAGTAGTAATCTCAAAGCCGACTCCAACACAGGTGGCATCCTTTAGTGCTTGCTTAGTTCATGAAGCTGACAACCCTAGCGTAGCCTTAACTAGATTCGTTGGACTCTCAAAAGCACTACTACAGAATTGGAATATTAATACATGACGTGAACACCATGCTAATGCAAGTATACTGTCGTGAAATGAATAATAGATTACTTAAATAATAAAATATTATTAAATCCATTTATTAGGGGTGGCAAATCAATTAACAAACACTCATTAAGAACAACTATACACTAAATTCAAGCAATATGTGATCATTTTTATTTTAATGATTTATCAAACAATACAATTATCAAACAATATACGAATACCCAATCCCCGTGCAAATTCAATTATTTTTATCTTTATATAGGTACAACTACATTACAAGCACAAGCAAGGTGATAGGGTCAATGCTCTCACCTAACATCTTAGCTAGTTCTTAACAACCCTTTAGGAAATCCCAAATCATCACCACCATCAACATCAAATCATAAACCACCTCAGCATCAAATCATCATCATCCTTCATATAGAAATCCAAATAGAATTAGGAGATTGGCTAGCTATTTTAGAGAATATACCAAAAGCAAACATATATTCATGAAATTAAACTCACTTTAAGATCCTATATAATTAGACACTAAGTATGGACTCTACTATGGCTGCGAAGATCGCTCCACCAAGATAAGGATAGTTCTCTTTTGTCTGTCAAAGTAGTTCTTTTCTCTTTGTTTATAATTATTTATTACAAAACATTATCAAAACCTTCGTATACAAAATAATCATTTTCTAAGTAATCATACATTTGAAACAACAGATTCCCTATATTATTTATAGTTTAGCCTAGCACATTAACCTAAGCTAATTATTAGCTATTAGCTTATTTTAACTTAATCCTAGCTAAATTGATTAGAATTAATCATTTAATTCAACTACTGAGTCAAGTTGGATAAACTTAATCAATCCAATTCATTTTAGCTTATCAAAGTGCATTAGGTCAAGTTGAGCTTAAATTTGTTAACTAACTCATTTTATATCTAAGATTCATATTAGCTTAAGACTATGTTAACTTAATCTTAGCCAAGTTGAATATATTTAATCAATCTAATTCATTTTAACTCATTCAAGTTCATTTAGTCAAGTTGAACTTTGGTTTATTGACTAATTCATTTTATACATAACTATATACACTTAACTAGTAAACACAAGTTTTCAACTTTGTTTGGATATGTAATAGCTAGAAACAATTAAAATTTAGGTCTTAATACTTTTCAAATATCCAAATACGTAAAACATAAAAGTTTTAGATTTTTTTAGGCTTTTCGTAGCATTTTGAGTCATCTCAGTTTGAATGAAGAAGAAAATGTTACGTTCAAATTACGAAAATAAGGGAGGTTGCACGACCTATCTACATGGCCGCGCTGACCCTAAGAAAACTTTCATACTCGAGTTTTTCCCTTACAACACTCAGCATGGGCTCCTGCATGCCCATGCACACACTCGTGTAGACCTATCCACAAGCCAAAACTTCTCAACTTCAAAAATTTTGCTTCCCAAACTCTTGTTTTGATCTTAACTCTATCAAATACACTTCATTATTTACATACATACTCCTTATACAGTCCAACCAACTTCACATGGGCATTAAACCCAAAACCTAAACCCCATCATCCACCGTACACAACATCAACTTCAACCAACCAACAAAAGTTCATTAACTCCTGTCATGGCCCAAAAGGGTACTCTAAACGTAACAGTCCACCACATTCAATATTAATGCTTAAGTATGACAACCTACTCATTCTCAAAAGCTTATATATTAAATATAAGGCGTGCTCTTACAATTTTAGTGGACTATACTTTGAAATATGAAGTTTAAGAGATACGTAACAATTAAGAAATGGAAATCATAATATTAATTCATAAATATAAAGTCTTATAAGGATCTTGGGAGCATTCCCTCACCAAAAGTATACTAACAAAGCTATGTCGTATACAAGAAGTTTTTTTTTCCTAGAAGTGTACATCTACACTAGTGTTGGAATTCATCAAAAAACTTCCTAACCAAAAAAGGGGTTCTTGGGTACAAGGCCCACATGGCTTCAGCAAAGGTAGGGAAACTGCAGCAAATAACTATAAGGGTATAAGCTTTAGCTTAGTGAGAATTATTTTCACAGATAAGTATACTTGAATGGCAATAATCAAACAAGTTATTTAATCAACCAAATGAAATGCAACAACCACATGAGCATACAAGACATATGATTTTTTGATAATCATATGTTGAATGGATTTATGCCCTCCATTTGGGTTAAGGCGGCAATTTATATGCTTATGACCAAATCCTGAAGCTTTAGTTAATGTGCTTCTAACTAAACGTCCCAAAGCTTTAATTAAGACCTAACGATTGTACCACTACCCTTTTGCCCCCACAAGGGTAGTGATCCCATGCAATGTGACTCACAAGTGATATGCATACTTTTAGATTAATTAAAATCATAGCATAATTATTAACGATTTAAGGTAACCATAGATCTTCAAACAATCAATTTCTAAACTAAATCAAGCATTGATTATAATCAATTCTCGTCTCTATATTCTTATCATTCATTCAAACAATATTACATGCATACCATTCAATATTTTCGTTAAATCTAGTGCTTCTAGACTACAAGCACGATCAAGTAAGATAAGTTATGGAAATAAAACTCACTTGGCCATGGTTTCAGTGGTCTTCAGTCAAAGTAGTTCTCTGATACAGAGATCCTCCTCACAATCACCTAAACAAGAAAATACCCACAATGAATATTTCTTGATAGTTCTATTGAAATTTGACAAAACTATGTCATTAAGTTCGTCAAAATTCGTATGGAAGACAATTCCAAATTAAAATGGTCATAACTTGCTCATTTTAACTCGGAATTGCACATATTATATACCGTTTTCTACCTATTCAAAAAGATCTATCCATTTCTAAGGTTATTTCTATCAAATAAGGTCTTTTAGGTCGAAAAACAAGGGTGACCAGATTTACAGCGAAAATCCTAACCCAAAAACAATAATTTCAAACATCAAATCATCCAAAATTACTTTGATAAATACTTAGTTATCTATATAGTTGAAAATTTTCTTTTTATAGATTTATAGCTCATATTTCATGTATGATCAAGTATTTGTTGTCCAAACAAAATTCTTTAGTAAAAACAATGTTAGTTAGAAGTTTAGAAAAATCATAATTTACAAGAAATCACCGTTAGCCTGGCCAAGCGAATTGGGTTACCCATAGATACTATTGCTACTGGTTTTCGAGTTAAAACCCCCACCGGAAGCATAGTAACGACAAAGGAAATGCTTAAAGGATGTCCAATGGAGATATAAGGAAGTCACTCTAAGTGTGACCTAATAATCTTGGAGATGAGCAAATACGAAGTAATCTTGGGTATGAGTTGGTTGACATCTGTCAAAGCCTTAGTGGATTGTAAACAAAAGGAAGTGAAGTTTAAAGACCAAAGTGGATGTGAAGTAGTGTTTAGAGGAGAGTCACGGTGAAGTTAAACTCATTCGAGTTGATGGATGAGGATGAAATCAACCTTAGTAACCTGGATGAGGAAGGAGAAGAAAAGCCTAAGCTGGATCTATACCCGTAGTGAAGGAATTTCCAGACGTATTTCCGGACGGATTGCCTGATTGCCACCCAAGAGAGAGATAGATTTCAAAATTGACCTATTAGTCAATACAGAGCCGATATCAAAGGCACCCTATTGAATGGCACCAGTAGAGCTGAAGGAATTAAAGAGTCAACTACGAGACTTGTTAGATCAAGGTTTTATCCGACCAAGTGTATCACCTTGGGGAGCACCAGTGTTCTTCGTAAAGAAGAAGGATGGTTCCATGCGTTTATGCATCGATTATCGAGAGCTAAACAAAGTCACCATCAAGAACAAGTATCCACTCCCAAGGATAGATGACCTCTTCGATCAGCTTCAAGGAGCAAGTGTCTTTTCAAGGATCGATCTACGGTCAGGATACCACCAGTTGAGGATTAAACCTGAGGATGTGCCAAAGATAGCTTTTAGAACTCGCTATGGACATTACGAGTTTCTAGTGATGCCTTTTGGATTAACCAACACACCAGCAGCTTTCATGGATCTCATGAATCAAGTATATAAACCCTTGCTGATAAGTGCGTGATAGTCTTCATCGACGATATTCTGATCTACTCAAAGACGCGGAGCAACATGAGGAACACTTAAGGATGGCATTACAAACCTTGCGTGAGCATAAGTTGTATGCTAAGCTATCTAAGTGTGACTTTTGGTTGGATCGGATATCTTTCTTAGGACACGTCGTATCGGGAGAAGGAATATCGGTAGACCCTGAGAAGATCAAGGCAATAATGGAGTGGAAACAACCTAAAACTGTGACTGAGGTGAGAAGTTTTCTCGGTTTGGCTGGATATTATAGGAAGTTTGTAAAGAATTTTTCAACCATCGCCAAACCCCTCTCACAGTTAACCCAAAAGGAGGAAAAGTTCATCTGGACAGACAAGAGGGAGCAAAGTTTCCAGGAGCTAAAGAAAAGACTTGTCTCTACCCCAATTCTAATTCTACCAGACCCCGAGAAGTCCTATACAGTGCATAGCGATGCGTCAAGGAATGGTCTTAGATGTGTGTTGATGCAAGACAGAAAGGTAATCGCTTATGCATCCCGACAGCTCCGACCTCATGAGCAGAATTATCCCACCATGATCTAGAGTTAGCCGCTATTGTATTTGCACTAAAGTTGTGGAGGCATTACTTGTATGGATAAAAGGTGCGAGATCTACACCGACCATAAGAGCCTCAAGTATCTTTTTACACAAAAGGAGCTGAATATGCGGCAACGGAGATGGTTAGAGCTCATCAAGGATTATGACCTTGGAATCAACTACTGTCCAGGAAAGTAAACGCAGTTGCAGATGCCCTGAGTAGGAAGAATTATGGGGAAGTAGCCTCTTTGCTCACTGACAAGAAAGAGTTGATCAAGGAATTTGAAAGAATGAGCATGGAATTCATAGGGCAAAGCGTGGAAGTGGAGATTGCCAACCTTGTCATGGAACCCACCTTAGTAGAAAGAATCAAGGAGGCCCAACGATATGACGAGGCGATTTTGAAGATTAAGAAAGAAGTGCAGGAAGGAAGGTACACCGATTTTGCCATAGACGAGGAGGAAGTAGTGAGAATGAAAGGAAGATTATGTGTTCCGAATGATGAGAACATAAGAAAGGAAATCATGGAAGAAGCACATCACTCCGGATACACCATGCATCCAGAGGAACAAAAATGTACCAAGATCTGAAGAGCCACTATTGGTGGAACGACATGAAGAGAGACGTAACAAACTTTGTGTTAAAATGTCCCACATGCCAACAAGTGAAAGTGGAGCACCAAAGGCCTGGTGGACTTCTGAAACCCTTGCCAATACTCGAGTGGAAATGGGACCAAATCACAATGGATTTTGTGTATGGATTACCAAGGATGTCAGCTGGATATGATGCAATTGGGGTCATAGTGGATCGATTGACGAATACGACACATTTCCTCCCAATGAACATGACGTACTCTATGGACAAGTTGGCAAGAATGTACATAAGAGAAATAGTACGCTTGCATGGAGTACCCGCTGGAATAGTCTCCAACCGAGACCCAAGGTTTGTATCCAAATTTTAGACAAGTTTGCAGAAATGTATGGGAACTAAGCTACATTTCAGTACGGCTTATCACCCTCAGACAGATGGTCAATCGGAACAGACGATACAGACATTGGAGGACATGCTGCGAGCCTGCGTAATAGAGTTTAAAGGTAGTTGGGACGCACACTTACCTTTGATAGAGTTTGCCTACAATAACAGCTACCATTCCACGATCCAGATGCTACCCTATGAAGTGTTGTATGGAAGAAGATGTCGATCACCTTTGTTTTGGGACGATGTAGAAAAGTTGAGCATTGGTCTTGACTTGGTACAAGATGCGGCTGACAAAGTGCGGGTTATCCAAAGAAAGATGAAGGAAGCCCAAGATAGGCAAAAGAGCTGGGCAGATATGAAGAGACGTGTGCTTGAATTCAAAGTTGGAGACCATGTGTACTTAAAGGTAAACCCCATCAAGAGTATTCACCGAGTTCGAGCACAAGGAAAGCTAAGCCCACTCTACATTGGACCCTTTGAAGTATTGGAAAAAGTAGAGATCTTGCTTATCGTCTGACACTCCTCCCAACCTATCTGGAATCCATAAGGTGTTTTACGTATCAATTTTACGGAAACATGTGCCGGACCTTACCAGGATTACAGAGCTAGAACCTGTTCGGTTAAAAGAGAATCTCACATATGAGGAGCACCCAGTTCGGATCTTAGACCACAAAGTATAAAAGCTTCGAATAAAGAGATCAAATACGTGAAAGTTCTATGGAGCAACCACTCACACGAGGAGGCAATGGGAAGCGGAAAGCAACATACGCAGAAGTATCCAAGTTTGTTTGAGGAACCAGGTATGAACTTCAAGTTTTGAGGACAAAACTTTCTTCAAGGGGGTAGGTTGTAAACCCCGAAGTTTTTCAATCGAATTAAAGGCCTAAACCCTAATCAGAAGTCAACCGGATTCTTAAGTCAACCAAAACCCTAGTTCACCGTAACCATTTAACTCCGGCATTGCCGTTTTCTTTAGCCCTAGAAAACGAAGTTGGAATAATTAGCTATAATAGTTCGTAATAGCTATAGGTTTTATAAAAATATCAGTTTTTCAAAATTCGAGTGTCCTTTGAACCCGATCGGATATAGTTCTTGAAAAACATGTCCGGGAGCTCAGAATAGAAAAAATATTCCGAATATACCGTTAGACTCGTAAAAATATAAGATTTCCAAAAATATCAATTTCGTAATTTTTCGGTAGCTAAAAATATCAAATATCGCTTTTATATGCGTATTTTCTTACTACCAGCATTAAATTGTCATGTCTACTTTTACATTACACTATTTTCTACTATTCTACACTATTCATCTGTCTCTGCTTTTTCTTACAACCTACTCTTACAAACCATACACCTATTTCTTACACATTTTCATTTCCAATACAACTTCACATCTTTCATTTCTTACTTTTAATTAACAAAATAAAAAAAAAATAAAATTCTCCTCCCCCAATGCATGGAAATGGTGCCGGCCCCCTCCCAATTTCCCTCAATTTATTTTATTTTTCATTTATTTAATTAACACAAATTATCTCCCACATTTTCCTAAATACCCTCATACCTTCACTTCTTTCACACCACTTCTTCTCTAAAGTTACTATACCAAAATCTCTCAAAATCTCTCAAAGAATTTCTCCAAGAAGTTCTTCCAAGAAGCTCTCTTTAGTTCATCTCTTTTAAGTAAAAAAAATTCTTCAAGAAGTTCCCATGTTCATCTACTTAGTATGAACTTAGTGTGTGTTTTCTAAAATCATGAAGGTTAAGAAAGCAACAATAGGTTCATACTTTGTTATTGTTCATAGTCACAAATTCCTTTATGTTTCTTTATGTTTCCTTTATATTTATTACTATCTAATATATCTATATAGCTATATATATATTTATTTAGAGCATATAAGCTCATTGTCTTGCAATTTATTTATTTTTCATGCAATTTATTTACTTCATTGCAATTTATTTATTTCAAGTTGTTTTTAAGACTAGTCATTCTAGTCTTAGACTTGTCCTCATCAAGTCAAAACTTTTCTTTTCTTTTTCGGGACTAGTCTTTTCTTAGTCCCGGGGTACCTTGATGAAGCTAAGGTCCAATACTTGATTTATTCCTTTATATGCTTATTCTTTTAAGTTATTATGTTCTTTTCATATTTTCATAGCTTATGATTCATATTCATGCATGGACATAATGATTTTGTCTCAACAAAATAAATGAAGGAAATGTTTTCTTAAGATCAAGAGTTTTCCTTTAGAAATAAAAATATGGAGTTAATGTTTGGAGGAACTTATAAGAGATTTTTCAAACATACAAAAGACTTATGAAGTAAACAAGAGTTTTACAGTAACTTCATTTTTTTTTTTTTTTTGTAGAACTCCTTTTCATTCAAATAAAATAATCCCAAGAAACCAAGGAACTAAAATATTCTTTTGAGAAAATTGTCATTACTTTTACAAAGTTGTTGGAAGCTAAGCTTAGAAATTAAAAATCAAAATCTTTCTTTTAAATCATTACAAGAAACAAAATATCATTTTATGAAATTGTTACTACTTTTAAAAAGTTGTTTAAATTCAAGTTTAGAAAATAAAACCACTCCTTAGGAAATTAAAGTAGTTGCGAGAAATTAATTTTAGAAAAAGAAATATTCATCTCAAATAAACCAAGAATCCTTTCAAAAGTAAAATGAATATTCCAATAAAATCTCAAGTTCAAAGTCTTCTAAAACCTTACTTTTCATAAGTTGAGACAACTTCATTTACTTCATCCATTTGTTATGAGTCATTACATCTATGTATATACCTTTCAAAAAGTTTACAAAATATTTGAAATATTCATCTTTCCAAATGAGCTTTATTTACAAGAAGGAAAACAAGTTTTTGTAAATTCGTGGCAAAACTGGCCGTTGTCTTTTCGGAGCCCAAACGACATAGTTTGATGAAAATAAGCTTAGAAATGCATAAATCTTTTCGAGTAGGTAGGAAACGATATATTATACGCGAAATTCCGAGTTAAAATGAGCAAGTTATGGCTATTTTAAGTTGGAATTTCCCCTTATACGATTTTACCACGATTTTAAGAGAAGTTTAAGATCTTCAAGAATAGAAGTTTTATGAAAGACTCATTTTGGGTATTTCATCTTGTCTAGGTGACGAGGGACCCGAGATCGTCTATCCAGAGGACTATTTTGATTAGACCTACCGATTATGGAGTGAGTTAATTCTTTTCCTAAGTTACATTTCCTTGTTGTGCTTATAATTAGTGGCACTAGAAATTTAGGAAAAGATAAATGAACAATTGTTATGAAATAATGGATTGAATGAAAATAAAGTATATCGAAGCATGATATGTTAAGTAAAAGTGTGATTCTTGTACTGATATGATGAAGTTATGATTGATCACCTTTAACATGAATTTATCTTATACGGCTAAATGCTTAATTGAAATTATTCATGCATATCATACTTGTGAGTCACATTTATTTCACTACTATTCTTTGTGTGAGGAAACGAGCAAGTGGTAGTGGTGGTTAGGAGCCGGTAAGTCTACATGGGCCAGTAGGAGCCAGGAAATCTACAGGGCAAGCAGGAGCCGGCAAATCTGCAATTATTGATGGTCGTATGGGCCTGTAACCACCCAACCCTTGTCATGGAGGGCATTAAATCCATGCTGCACTTGATTTCCGGTTAATCTTGTGTATTTGTTTGTTCATGTGATTGGTGCATTAGATATGCTTGAATTAAATAACTTGGTTGTTATATGGAAATGTTATATAGTTAGGAGTTATCTCACTAAGCTAGATTTGCTTATACCCTTGTAGTTTTCTATTACAGTATGATTATCTATGGTTGGCCCCGAGGAGCCCAGTGTGCCAGGTATGAGCTTATGCTACTAGGAGTTTTTGGAAGAAGTTTATGTATTTTTAGTTTTGAACATAGACTTCTAGGAAAAATCTCTATAGTAGACTTATATGATAGTTATGTTTATTTTGTTATTAGTATAGTTGAACAAAGACTTTAAGGCGGGGAATGCCCCTAAGATGATGTACTAAGTTGTTATTAAATGAAAACCTTATGTTTATTTAATTAATTTCACGCTTGTTTTTGCTATCTATTTAAACGTAATACCCCTGTGAGTCTCCTACTATCTTGGAAGCACGCCTTGCATATGATATCGAAGCTCCTGCGTGATTACGGGTTGTCATTCATCAGCTTTAATATTATATGCGGCGGACTGCCACGTTTAGGATACCCTCTGGGGCGTGACTGTTCTAAACCCTAATCTATCAAGGAGCTATGGAGAAATATCAAAGAAAATTGTGCCTAGGGTTTCTCATCTCCAAAAGATACAACAAGAGAAGTTTATATATGAAAAATTGCAGGAAAGATAAGCTGGCACTCTACACCGACGGTGTACTTTTGGATATGGCCGGCCATCTTTTTAAAATTTGATTTTCGAGAGCATTTTTGAATGTACACCGACTCGAAGCCGGCGGCCTTGAATCTCCAATAGCCGGTGTACATTGTAAAATCAATTCCGAAGCAAGATAGGTGACAGCCTTTATGCAGTATTGATGTGTAGAAACTTCATGGCGATTTTCGACTTTTCTCCAATTGGAATTTGGCAAAACTTATAAAATAGGAGTTTTAGATCTTTCTCTCCTCTTTCTATAGGATCTTGAATCATATCAAACGGACCTCGATGAGAGAAATATATCAAATTTACTAAAACAGTGTCAATCTACAAATCTTACTGATGTTCTGCACTTGCAATGACTTCAAGACGATTTTCAACTTTCATTATTTCATAATTAGTAAAAAATCAAAACATGAAGATTGTATATAGATATATCTCTTATTTTCCATATGAGGTTGAATCACGTCAAAAGAAGATCATATGAGAGAGATTTGCAATTTATCAAACTCTGTCATTTTCCAAAACGTGAACACCATCACTGTAATAGCAGCAACTTCATGGCATATTTTGATGTTGATTTATTCCGAATTAATTCACGCCGAAAAGATGAAAATTGAAGAGATCTCTTTTAGGTTTCATTAGCATTTGAAATCATCTCAATAGGAACTCGGATGAGAGAGATATGTTGAATTTACGAAACATCGCCAAAACTGTCATAATACTTGCATGGCCGGCCTTACTTGATTTCTTTCCCAAATTTGCATGAAACTTATCCCAATTGCTTGTATTTGTTGTTTAAGTCCTTAATGACCTGAAATAACAATTTAAGCATAATTAAGTACCATTTCCATTCGATTTCTATAAAATCTATAATATATAAACATGATTTGATTATTGCAAAGTTGAGTAGAATGACTTTATCACACATTAACTAAACATAATTCTTTATAACACAAAACATATATACCTATATATTAATATTAAGCACTTATTATACTAATGCAAACACATATATTTTATACTCCTAAAATGCATGCTTTAAATTATGCTACTTAATCTATATACCATACTTGCTATTTATTTATTCTAATATGCGAAATTATTAATACACATATATAACATGATATTGGAAATTCATGGCTATTACACAAGCAATAACAAACAAGTTTAATTAACAAGCGTATGCCATGCAACAATCAATCATATGTACAAGTACAAGCTTAGATATCCGGAATCCAAACAAGATGTAGATTTATGCCTCTCATTGGGGTTGGAAGGAGGCCATTACAAGTAATATACCATGCCTAGGAGAATTAGAGAACTAAGGAAGAATGGATACCATAAACTCTCACAAATTAATTTAAAACATTTCACTCTTATTCTTGAATAAAGAAACACCATTAAGTATTAGTCCTTTTATGTTGATACCATAAACAACGTTCCTTCGATGCCAGTTAGTTCCCTTGGAACAGAGCGGAACAAGGTGCTCTTGGAAGAACTAGGAAAATGTCACCTAGAAAAACCAAGCCCGTCATCAGAGAACCAAAATACTAATACTTAGTGGGGTCATCACTTCTTTAGAAATGTAGAATATGCGTATGACACAATGCATGCCCATTTTCATTTATGGTACCAATAGTTTTTAGTCAAGTTTAAGGTGATCATATAATTCATAAGCAAACATAAATATGCTTCATACAATAATTATCATACAAAAAATTATTTCTTATATTATGGTAATTTGGCATTCAAGTATACACTAAACATCATGCATTATACCCAATCCTGCATGCATATCAATTGAATATATTATTTCAAATGCAGCTATATTACAAGCACAAACAATATGATAAAGTCAAAGTTACTCACCTGTCGTTCTTGCTAAACTGTCGTAATATGCTACTGGAAGTCCAAGAACTGTTTTATATTTCCTACAAAATGAGATAGCATATATTTATTATTATACTATTATCCATAAGGCTTTTCCGTTGTACTTTTTATGACCTATTTTAAGTTTCACTCATTTTAATTTGCTATACTTTCCCAGGTAAAAGTTTCAAATTTTTATAAGGGTCAGTCTTCTTTGACAAGATCAGAAAATTCGTGTAAACACATTTTCTATAAGAGAAGTCTTCCAAAAATTCATATGTACCAACTTTGGTCGAAGTTTAGACTAGGTCTATCATTTTTTTTATTATTTTAACTCTATTTCAGCGTATGAATAGGCATTTAGAAAGCTTATTTTAAGTTTGCATGATAATTGACTTAATTATTTGTAAATTTTATTTATTCTATGAATACCAATAATTGTCATAGAATATTTTAAGTTTTGTTTTATTTAATAATTTTATTATTAAGCTTTTATTATTATACAATCCTTTTATCTTAAGGTAGTTAGTATTTATTATTTATTTTCATTTTACTTGTCTTAATTTTAAGTAATATCTATTTTTATTTAGGGTGTTTACTTTAAGTTTCTTTTTCATTGGTGTATGTATTGATAGTAAATTTTATTTATTATTTCTTCGTTTGTCAACTTTATTTGTTTTGAAATTTCTATTATTTATATAGTTATTTTTAGTATTTAGTTCCCTAATTATTTTTCTAACATATTCATAGTTTTTTAGAGCTTAAATATATATTAAGTATTTACTAAACTTAAATTTTATTTCATCAAATAATTATAGAGTTGTATTTAATAGTTTAGTATTTTATTATTATCATCATTAATATTTTTATATTATTTGTTAATTTGACCACTTTTATGATAATTAATATTTATTTAGTTTCATCATGTTTCTCTTGATCTCATTTCGTGTTATTGTCTGTTGTTTATGGAAATCACATTATGCTTATTTATAACTTATTTACATTTTCTATTCTTTTATATTTACTTATAAAATAATTATCGGATAATCATCATAATTTAATTATTTTGTTCAATTTAGCTAAAGTGTTCTCAGTTGTGAATGGTTGTTAAAGTATAATACTTAATAAATAGTTAAGCTTATCAATCTTAAAATTATTTATATTTATGTATTTATAAAATTTTATCTTTAGTTATTATTATTATTTGTTCAAAAAAGATTTCGTTCCAGAAGAAATTTTGCACATACACTAGCACTAACACCGTCGGCCTTGAACTCTAGATTGCTGGTGTATGTATAAAATTTATATATCTTGTTTCAGGGAATGCTAACTCCAAAGGACACCAACTTATCCACGTACGCTGCCAGTGTAGAATTATTTACCGCCGGTTTTGTAATTTTATGTGTTTCGAAAAATTATGTAGCTTCTATTCTATTGAAGGCTTACATGAAGGCTGCCAGCCTTTTCACATACGTCGGCCTACTAGTTTATGCCACCGACGTTATTGCGGTATGAGCACTGTTCATCATCTTCCCCCTTTTTTTCTATTTCATTTTTCAAATCTTCTCTTATCCTATATGTATTATATTTGTATGTTTAATTATTTTTTAGTGTTTTGACATGATCATAGGCTACTGTTTGAAATATATTAACACTATAACATCTTATCATCATCATACTATGAGATTTCCTAGCTTATATATGTATTATACTACATAAATGGAGTTTTAAGTTAGAGATTACCTTATATGAGCAGTCGTGGGGGTGTCTAATCCTTCCTCACAACTCGATAAAACCTAGGTTAATAAGAACATGGTATGAACTAGTGTTTTAACACATAAACTTACTTAGAATGAATTCCACTTACCTTTCTTTGTTGATTTCCCAAGCTTGAATTGTGATTGTACTTGAGCTATTTTAATGGTAATGTTTGTATGTGTTTTGTGTGTGTTTTTGTTGTTGCTTTCGTGTGTGGTTTGTGTGGTTTTGTTGGCTATACAAGTGTATTTAACTACCTTATTGTTTTATTCATTAAGAAGTTATATAGAGAGAGGAAATGGAGGCAGCAACTTGAGTTGAGAGGGCAATTTTTCCCATCGAAATTCTTCTTATTTGTGCATGCATTTGCTGCATTAAATGAATGGTATTCTTGGGCATTGTGATTGGTTTAGGTCTTAGTCAATCTTGACTTTGTTGTGCAAATTTTGAGCAATTTGCTCAAAGAATTCGGCTGTTGCAAATTGAGGAAATCTCAGTGTGAATCCTTCTCCATTTGCACCGAATTGTGCAATATTTATTATAATATTAATTAATTATCTTAGTTTTAGGATAGTTTATTAAGCTAAACAGGTATATTTAGATAAGTTACTTAGGAGTTCATTCTCCAGAAATTATTTAATGCATCTACTAATTTTCCAAATTATCATTGGGTTCAATTTTGAGTTTAAAGTTTATACGATTAAGATTTATGGGGTCAGATAAGCTAAATTAGGATTTTAGTTCCTATAGGCTTAGAATTTGCTAACTAGAACAATGGTGCAATCCAAATATTTTTCTAAAGTCTAAATTATTAGTTACGGACCTGTTTTCATTTTTATTGTGTATTTATAACATTAGCGGTTCATATTTTAGTTATTATTTTATAGCCAATACGTTCTATAAAAGAGTTGTCTTTCATCATTTTTGAAATGGAGAGCTACTTTTAATTATATCTTAATTTATTTGCTCAAGATACGAAATCTTGTCTTTGGCATCTATTATAGTCAAAAAACTTTCTATTCGGGTTTTAAATTATAAATGAGTTTATTACTACTCATAGGTTTATTATAGAGTTTTTATTTGGTCCTATGTTTAATATCTATTTTACATTTTTACTCTATTTATTTTACTAGTTATAAAGATTCTCAGTTACAATGGTTAAATCAGGATTTTAATCGCTATAGACTCAAAATTTTATAACTAAATTATTGGTATTTTTTAAATATTTAATTAAGGTTTAGATTCTTTAGTATTGATCAGTTTTATGGTCTTTTTGCATATTTTATAATTCTCATGATTTATTTTTAAACTATCTTTTTATAACTAATATGTTTTAAAATTTAATCATCTTTTATTGTAATTAAAATTTAAGGTCAATTTTTAATTATTTCTTGAATTATTGATTCTTTTCATAGAGTATTATCTTTTATTGTATAGGAATTATTTATCCTAATTATTAATAATAGTAAATTTTCTAATGTTATTTTATGGTTTTATAATATTAAAGGTAATTTGATAATCATTGTATTATTATTATAATCTTATTTTTCTAAGTATCGAATTTAAGAAAACTGATCTTAAATTCGATAGTAATGATCAATTTATCATCGATTAGTATTTGTTCATACTTTAATAATTTTAATTGGCATAAAATTGGGAGTGATTTCTATGAATTTTTTACTATAGTTAGTCATGATTCTATATTATATTTTTAATATTATTAGAATCATGTTATGTAAAATTTAGGGAATTACATGTGCAACTTCTAAGAAGTTATGGCAAACAAACCCCTAACAACACTAAGGGACCTATGTTTGAAGGTAATTTAGTCCATTTAAGGTGACAAGTAATGGCCGTTCAAAAATAAAAATAAAAACACAAAAAAAAAAAGAAAGAAAAGAATGTGAATCTATTGTTGGAACATGGGTGCTTCTCTAAACATTTTATGTTGAATGTGATAAAGGTCTGTTGCATTGCTACAGGATGTGTGTTGTTGAAAATAAAGATGGGTATGACCTAGTTTGGTATAGTTATCCCTATGAGACAAACTATACCTTATATTATGATTCAGTTGTTAGACCTCATATTTAATCATATAATTTAGTTCATAAATTTTCAAAACTAAAAATGGTTTGATGTGATTCGGTTCACAATTCGAATCATAACCACATGGTTAATAGAATTTAAAAAATGAGCTCCATATTCCTTAGACATTTTAATATACCTATAAATTAACAATATCAGAAATATATAATTTAAAAGAAATTTCAATACTTATAAGTTGATTCTTAATTGACATCATTCTATTTAAAACAACAATGTAGAAGAAAATGAGCACTTGTAGTTATATTGTAATATAAAGAAAAATAATTTATATTGAAGGGTAAAAGTATCATATGATATAAAATAAGAGGGTTTTTATGGTCCACCCTAATGTATAATTAAATGCTTTGTCATTTGGCTTATTAAAGATGAAGAGACGTTATTAAAGATGAAGAGGCATCATTAAAGATAAACAGTTACTCCTTGTCTTCTATATAAACTAGGCTTCCTCTTATCCAAAACTCATTCATATATCTAGAAACCTCTCTAAAAAGCTCTGTTTGTGAGATTTTCATCAAGGGAAGATAAAGGAACAAGATCAAGGTGAGTTGATCTTCTTCTTCTCTGTGGAGATTTAAAGGAGGAGTTCTTTTCTTTATGTTCTTTTTGCTTTTGAAGATCAAGTTTTGAGAAGAAATCCTAGTTTTGTGGGAGATTTGTGTTTGGCAATCAAAGGGAAATAAAAATTTCAAAATTTTAGGTATTTACAAATCTTTTCTCTTTTTATGGGATTATAGAAATGATCATGTCTAATTTTGTTTGAATTATATTGAAGGGAGTCATGGTTGGGGGAGTTTTGGAGAATTTTTGTTCTCAAAAGGTGTGTATTAGTTAGGGTTGATAGTTCTTTTCAAATTAGGGTTTATGTAGTAAAGATATAATTTTGTTTTTACAAAATCATATTGAGAATGAGAAATTATTTATGTGGTTAGGTGTTTTGATGAATTAAGATTTCTATTCCTAAAAGAGATTTCAGGTACGACCTTACCTTGCTTGTTATTTGTGCTTGTAGGTTTAAAATTATAAATTGACATAACTTTTATCTAGTTTTAAATTTAAATTTTGCTGCTTTGTGTTTGACTATTGTTAGTAAAGACCAAGAAAATTGTGATACTAATGTTGGTGCCTTAATGACAATGATCTATGTGTGGCGTTGTTCCGAGTGGAGTTGCATATAGAAATTATTCCGGTAGTTTAGGAAGTGGTACGAGTATGATACTCCGAGTGAGTAGGAGATTCCCAACACCATATATGTATATATTATCTATTTTCTATATGATTACTTTTACGGAGGCATGAGTTATTCTGGGTTTGGGACTAGATGCATATGGTTCTAAACTGTGTTGCTTGAATGACTAACTGAAGATAATAATCTTATGATTGCTGCATTAGTTTGTTAGGTTGTATGTGAACTGATATGAAGCCTATAGGTGTCCATGTGTTTGTGGTATGGCGTATTGCTCCTTTGTGCTCATTCCTTTATCTTTTTCAGGAACAGATGAGGACCCAGTGGTATGTCATTTATCAGGATATGATGTCTTTGTGGATTATGGGGAGGACGATAGTGAACCGGATTATCCCGCTAATCTTTAGAGAAATTTGGACTTAAATATGGCTATTTGAAGACTATTGAATTATTATGTTTTCTTTTATGAATTCTAAAGTTTTATGAGATTTTTGTGTTGTGCTAGCCAATGATTTTTTCTGCGAGTTGTTATAAGATGTTTATATTTTAAACACGTACCTTGATATATGAGAGCATAATGATATTATTTATAAAAGTGAATTAGTGGATTATGATAGCCTTGGCATATCTATCCTTGGTAATACATTCAAGTTAGAGCATTAAAAACATATCAATTCTATTTATCACAAGGAAGAGGGAAAAAGTTTTAAAAATATATCATAGTTTAAGGCCAACATTCATGTGTAATCTATCATATTTTTAATGAGAAAATATTTCAAAACTAATAAATTAGGAAAAATTATGAAAATGGGATTAAGGTTTACACTAATTAATGTTTTTAATATTTTATACATATTGTCAGGAGTGTTTAAATAAGTCCTAACTCCCATTTGGATAGTAGCTAAGGATTTAGAAGGTTAGTAGCTTTTGGCGTCTCACTTGGATGCTGACATTTCTTTATTTAAATGATAAATATGTTAAAATGATAAAAATATAGATCATCTCATGCAAATACCTTTAAGCTATAAGTGTTGAACGTTCAAGTATCATACTCAAGCTATCCAAACAAATACACCCTCAAAGCAAGGGTTAATGTAAACCCCAAGACTTTTCATATAAATATGAATAAAAATAGATAGCTGATTTTGAATCCAACTAAGACTTCAGATTGAAACTATAAGTAGTATTGGTCCGTCTATGGTTTCGAACCTTAAAATAAAGCTTTTAAAAAGATAAAATATAATTTATGATAGTAGGTATAAAAGTTGAAAAGTAAAAACCTTAAACTAGAGATTCTATGTATACTATAGTATTCAAAATATTTAATATCGATAATATGCAAATTTTCATCTATAAATATTATCGAATCAGTATTTATCATACGTGTTACTTAGACCCACAAAATTGATTTTTTTCACAAGTTCATTTTTTCCTTACTCCTTACGTAGTTGTTGGTTATAAATTCATCATCTTCTCCTTATTTTCGTATTTCTATATATCCTAATTTCCTTACATTTTTTTATTTTTCATTTTCATGTTCTTTCTTCTTCTTAAAATTTTGGAGCTCCATTATACGCAAATAGTGGATGAAAACTCTCAAAATAAATGATATATATTGTATCCGTTTAACTTAATAAACTATCCAAAAACTAATATAATCATACATGTTGATGCGTTATGAGTTGATGTATGGATATATATATATATATATATATCATAAAAACACTTAGGAATGATTTGGAAAAATTTTAACATGGAAAATTGAATATACGAATTGGTTCATTAGAGAAGACGATGAACAGTACCAACATTGGCCTTACACCGGCAGTTTATGTCTTGAACGCTGTAACTTAGGGGGATAGGGCGGCGGCGTATAAGTGGTGTAGTCTGGAACAGTAGCTATGTAAAATTTATTTTAAGTAAAATGAGCGAACGCCGGCTAATTGGAATTATACGCCGGCAGCGTAAAAGCCAGCATACGAGGAAAGTGGCGGCCTACAAGCCAGCGTAACCTGATACAAAATAAAATGTAAAACCTAATAACGCCAGCATCTGGGTATCAACGTCGACGGCATTGGAGTCGGCATAAACATGTTTTCCTACGTGAAGTATGTATTATACGAACAGAGTATATATATATATATATAAATACAATAATAAACATATCTTATATACATACATATATATACATATATCAAAACATATTTTACCTAAGTAAATAAAAAAATACAAATACTTAGAATAATAATATGGTTAATATTTGAGAACTATTAACCCTAAGAGCTATAAAGAAATATTAGTGTTATTAGCAATTATAATTGTAAAATATTTGTCTTATACTAACCAATATACAAGAATGGAAATTGAAACAAGCTAAATTTATGAATAATGTGGCTTCCAAAAATAACAAAATATTTATATGGAGAAGATTAAGAGAAACACGACGACACTAAACAATAGTAAACCAATATGAGTTACTATGATGGTCAGTTAGGGAATAACATAAAAATAGTAATAATAACTATGAAGACATAAGCTTATTAATATCAACTTTTCAAATACCAGATAAATGTATATAAATATCCAATAAGATCAAGACAAGCAAAATGAAAATTAATGTTAAATGATAACTGTTATTGTAAGACCATTAACGGACCAAAATAAGTAATAGAAACCGAGCCAAATATCAATATAGGACACTAGACACTTATAGGGGTTCAGTTATATAATCTATGTTTTATTGATTAATATTTTTATTCATCTAGGTGACTTTGATACTATAGAAGACCTTCCAGCTGATTACTACGACTAGTCACTATGAGCAAGTGAGTAACTTAGTCATATTATACTATTTGTGCTTGTAGTTAGTTGAATATGTAATGCAAAGATAATAATATCGTAAACCCCGGGAATTTTCACCTTAGTACCCGATTTTATAATAGATAGTATAAATTAGATAATGGATTTAGATTCTGATTGAAGTCTAATATTAGGATAACATTTAGATTTTTGGATGAATAAAAGATTTAGGAACTGAATAAAGAGTTCTTTAACCCTAATTAATACCGAAACCGAGATCTTGTATCTGGAATAATTAATTCGAGATATGATCTAAAATCTAAGACCCAAACCTAGTATACAAATAGATTTTAATAGAAAATGTGAATATAAAGATTAAATGATTGTTTTTGATCCCGATAATGATTCAAGACTAGAATAATGATTAATAACGAGTTTATATATATACTTAAACCCTAATTTTGAGATTCTTAGTTAAATTTAAAAGCTAATAATAAGAATTTATGTTTAGTATCAAAGCTAAAGATATAAATATAGTTTAATTTCTGTATGAAGCCCAATACGGTATAAATGACACATACGCTTATAACTAAAAACGATGATCCAAAAATGAACTGTCAAGATTTTAAATACACAACAACGAAAATATAAACTGACAAATAACTCAAAATCTAAACTTCAAATAAATAATCGGATCACGCTATTGTTCTAAATCGAGTTTTCTTAAGCTATCGGAGCCTGAAACAAAAATTGACCCAATGAGCTTAAGAAATTCAAATCGCGGGAGATAAAATTATACGAATAATTAACTACGTATATATATACCCTAAATTTGTGTTGTTTGAAAATCTAAGTGTTTTGTATAAATTTATACTCATATTTTTATACAAAAACTTCCAAATACTAGCTAATATATACCCGTATAACTCGTATAATTCACTCAAAATTTAACTAAATAAATAAACTAATATAATATATATACCATGCGGCTGATTTCGGTGGGAGGAATTTGGAGAAGAGAAGACCCAAATTCTACAATAATTCACCCAAATTTGTCAAACAAAGTGACCCAAGACCAATCATCATTTGACAGCTCAAATTGGCAATTAATGAAGTGAAAAAACAGCCAAAATGAGATCAAACCGGAAGAAAAATTGGGGAGAAGCAGCCATGACATTCTTCCTTCCCCTTCTATATATATGTAAACAAATGCATTAAAGAGTGAACAAACAAATATCATTACTACTCAAACTCCTTAGCACGAATCCACTCCCAAAGAGCAATCAAAGCCAACCCAAAACAGAAAACAAATCGACCAAAACTATTGAGTTCGAATCAAAGGAAGAACAAAACTTAAAACCCTCAAAACGAGCTCAAAGGTAAGTTGACATAATTCAAAGGATTTTCGTTCGATTATATGAATTGCATCTACTTAAAATCATCTTAGGAACATATTAAACAAAACACAAGCTTCGGATTACACTCAAAGAGCTCCAACGAGGTAAAAACTTCAAAACCCTAGTTTTACTTTCACAAAATCGAAATCTATATATTTATGTATTTAAACGTGTTAAAAGTTGTTGTATATCCTTATATATGATGTATAAAACCCTAGAAGTAGTTTAAGTAAGTTTCTAACGTGTAAAAACCAAAGAAAAAGAATCGAACAGAGGAGGAAGATGATGACAGTGCAACGCTGCCTCAAGGCCGGCAGTGTAAACGATGTACGCCAGCGGCTTACATGGATAGGCCGGCGGCTTACAGGCGGCTTACACTAAACAGAGGCTACGTAAAATAATTTTCACTCCAAAATTCGACGTAAGCCGGCTACCTGGAGATCTATGCCGGCGGCGTAGGGCCGGCGTACGTTGTAAGCTGGCAGCGTTCACACCGGTGTACTCGATATGAAATTTTCTTTAAAAATAATTACAACCGGCATCTGGGGATTTAGGCCGGCGCCTTGAGCCGCTTACAGCTAAAATTTTGCAACGAAAGCTTTTCTGACTTAAACCGAATATATATATATATATAATTATCTACTAAGTATGTATATATGTTTGTTTAAATATGTATTAGGTAATGACTTTAATACAAATAATTAAGTCTATTTAGAATTTTTATCTATTAACTTTTGGAAACCCTAGAATTAAGAGAATATTAGAATTAAATAAAGTACTATCAGCGAATACTGTTTTAACAAAATAAATATATAAGAATGGAAATTGAATAAGTTAATTTCTTAAGCAATGTGACTTCTAAAAAATAACCAAACGATTATGTGAGATAAAAATAGGAAAAACCCAACGATACTAAGTATTAATATCGATCTAGGACACAAGGCACACGTAGAATTTAGTAGATGATATTGATGAATATTTTGTTTTAAATAGGTGAATTTGACTCATTAGAGGATCTGTGGACTACTACGACTGAGTCGGTATGAGCAGGTGAGTAATTTAGTCATATTGTGCTGTTTGTGGTTGTAAATAGTTGAATATGTAATGCAAGATAAACAAATGAGTGTTTGTTGAAAGATTGTTATGATATGCCTGCATGATTGCTAAAAATCTTTATACAAGCGATAACGCAATGGTTGGTGTTGTGCAATAGTATAATGATGAAGTGTGTAATGTATGGTCACCTCGAAATTGATTAGACTTTTGACTTAACAAATAATATGGACATGCATTACACGATTGCATTATTGCATATATGGTTGTGACAAGCCTGCTACGTATTAATATTTCGGATCTCTGTTTTTGCTTGGTTGATCCAATGTGTGAGTCTTCCAAGGTTTCTTTGGTCTGGCGGTCCTATGAGGAACTAAAAGGCACCGAAGGTCGCCCGTAGAATCGCTTTGAAATAATTAATACTTAGGGAGTTTCTAAGGGGATTGCAGGAGATGGTTTATGGAAGCCACTATATTCAAAGTGATAACATTAAAACGAGAAATCGTTGATTCTCCTGTGTATTAGTCTCTCTGGGCAGGTAGGTCATTGAGTTTTGTTCTTCAACCCATTAAAAAGAGGGCATAAATCTTTTTCCTGTTTGGATTTTAGATCATCCAAACTTGTATCTGTGCATACGGTTGAGTGCTTGCATTGCATATGATTTGTTAATAACTTGTGTGATGTATGGTATGTCTGGTTATTCATGAGCTGTGGTTTCGCTCATACTCCTACAGTCTTTTCAGGTTCACTTTACGTCCCTGGTTAGTTACATCCAGGAATATGGCTCCGGTAAGGGCTTTGAAGCTAGAAATCTACAGTTCTATTTTAGTTTGATGGTTGTTACTATTAGAGTAATATTTTTGTATACTTCAACAGAGATATTGGTTTGTAATAGTTTTGTAATGGGATTCACTATCATTTTCTCTCATATATTTGTTATTTCTTATCAAGCAACTTAAAAGATCCTGTTGTTTTGAAAACCTGTCTTTCCCTGAAGGTAATCTAGTGATAATATTCAAGTGTAACTTGTTTATTACTACTAGGGTACCCTCGGGGCGTGACAAATATGATTGACTTGATTGACATGTGTGGTGATCTGATTGTATGACTGTTAATATACCATTACGAAAGTGATAATATAATGGTATGATGATGTGAAATAGTATGATGATTATTGTGTGTGATGTATGACGCCATGAAAATGAATAAGAAGTATTGATTTATTAAATAACCTAGTCATGCATTACACGTACTACATTATTACATATACAAATGGGTGACAGCCTGCTACGTAATTATTTCGGTTCTTTGTTAATGCTTGGTTTTTCTAAAGTGTTAGTTCTTCTAAGGTTTTCTTTGTTCCATCGGTTCTACGGGAACTAAGTGGCAACGAAGAACGCCGCCCGTAGTATCGCTTTGAAATGATTAACACTTAAGGAGTTTCTAAGGATGGATACATAAAATGGTCAATTAAAACAGTTATTACGTTAAAAGTGATAACCCTAAGACCAGAAATCGTTGATTTTCTTGTAAACTTAGCCTCTCTTGGGCAAGTGGATTATAAAGTAATTGTTCTTACCCTAAAAAGAGGGCGTAAATCTTTTTTCTATTTGGATTCTAGATCATCTAAGCTTGTATCTGAGATTATGTTTGAGTGATTGCATCACATATGATTTTTAATAACTTACTTGATGTGTAATATGTCTGGTTATTTACTGAGCGTGGTTTCGCTCACACTCAACAGTCTTTTAGGTTTATGCTTCGATCTTAGTTAGTTCAAGAAATATGGCTCCGCTAAGAGCTTAATAGTTGGAAGCCTATGGTTCTATTTGGGATAAACGGTTTATATTTTCTAGAATAGATTAGCCAGTATTATCTTCTCAGTTATGTATGTGGAGAATTACGAAAAAGACTACATGGTTTGTAATAATCTATGATACTCTATGATTGAGATGATAGTTATTTACTAATTTATATCTTGTATATATTTATCCTTACTTATCCAAGAAAATAAAAGATCCTGTTATTTGGAAAATATGTTGCTCTCTGAAGATAATCTAGTGATAGTATTCAAATGTAACTTGTCTGCTTCTACTAGGGTACCCTCGGGGCTTGACAGTTTTAAGTTGGTATCAGAGCAAGGTTGCTGGTATAACAAAAAAAAAAATATGGAAGAAATGCATTGGTAAATGTAGTGAGTTTAGATCCAATTAGCTCCCTTAGTATTAGTTGGGTAGTTATGGGTAGTGTTAGATGCACAATTAGTATAAATCTGTATGATTATTATTAATCATGCAAATTTTTGTTGTGTGTAGACTATCCTTCTACATGCCCTATTAGATGGGAGATATTTAGTATGCAGAAAGAAGAAACTCTGACAAATTATAAACACAGATTGTGGGTCTTGGTAGAGGATTTGTATCTATGTGGGATTACCAAAACCTTAGAAGAGATTCTGAGCACTTGGAAAAGAGGATTATAGCCTTTATTTAAAAGGATGGTTATTTCTGAGGAGAAGGCCTTTCCAAATAATGGATCAGCTAGAGACACTTTATAGATTCGAGAGGTTGATAGTTCGAAAGGAGGTGGTCTGGAGATTGATAACATAGCATTCATAGTTTCATCTAGATCGTGAGACCAGATCCTCTTAATTTTAGAGTTTGGGTATCTATTAGAGGAGAGGTGATTTATGCTCATGATGTTCGGTATGATACATCCGGGTAAGAGACGATACAGCCTATGATGATGACTGGATGCTTGCACAGGTGATCAGATGTAACTATTCAGACGTGTATTGATGAGGAAGCCTCCCATTATACCTAAAATAGCAGGTGAGTTCAGCGACCCTCTTATATGCAACATGGTGTAGTACAGGAGTTGGTTCAGACTACAGTTTATAAGAGAAGTATAACAGCAGACCTATTAGATGAGAGAGAGGGAAAAGTAGAAGGATTGAGCAGAGAAGTATGTCTCTAATTATAATTATGCCAGATGGATCGGGACTACACATGGAGGGTAGATTGAGAATGATGTACCATCTAGTTCCGAGGATGAGCAGAGGCTTGCTCCTAGAGGTATCTGGATGATGGATACGGATCTGACCCTGACACACCAGGAGATATGGACATGAGGATTGGTGTTAGTGACAACAGCTCTGAGGAAGAGGACGATTACCCTCAGTTAGGTCCTCAGGAGAAGGGCAAGGGTCGCCTCTATCCTAGCCTTTAAGTCAGATCTAGTGTTATATATTGATGATGTTTGTACTATCTATTATTGATGGCATGATAGATATGATATCTGATGGTGTATGTGTATATGTAGCATATGAGATGTAGAGTGATGGATATTTACCTTATGATGCTATACTAGTAAAAGTTAGGTATAGAGTTAGTGCCATTTTTGATATGTACATAATGCACTAACCATGAGAAGTTTATGTGTATTTTGGTTATGTATATATATGTGTGAAATATATATGAATGACTTTGATGTCTCTTAGTAAATGTGAACCATGATCTAATCTAAATAACATGTTTAATGTTATTAGAATGTCAAGAGGGAGAAGTAGAAGTGGAAACGCAAGGATATCAGAAAATCACCAGCAAATGCCCTGCACTATCCCAGAATCATAGAGAATGTTTGCAAAGTCTCCAACAACAAAATGTATTGATCTTGCAAGCTTTGCAAAATATGTAAGCCAAAATGTAGTACTAGTGCTGAACCAATGTTAGCAACCCCCAGAGGGAATGAAAGGCATAACATCGGTTCAATTTTAGGAAAATGGATCAGTGATACCCTGATGAATCTGTTGCGAAGGTGCAGGCGCTCCGATATGAAATGAATTACACAACCACCACCTTTACGTCCGCAGAGGAACTTGTTGCCAGATTCATTAAATGCAAATAAGTACTTTGAAGGACTACCTAGAAAGCCAGAAGAAGCTGAGGACTGGCTAGTTGATGAGCTCCCTTGAATGTTTTCCAAGTATAAAGCTTAAGGATACCGTATGGAACTTATTTGCTAAGGTTAAGAGCGAGGGTATGCTGGAATTCAAAAACAAAGAAGTTTGCCACAACCGATCACTTGGGAAGTGTTTAAGCGGGAATTTTTGCAGGAATATTTCGGGCAGTCTAAAAGCAAAGTATAGCACTGACCTGATGAATTTGACTAGGAAGTAAGACAGTTGATGAGTATGAGCACGAGTTTAATCGGTTATTACAGTTTGCTCTAGATGCTTATCGGGATAGTGATGAGCTAAAGAGACAGACTTTCATGGCTAGGTTAAAACCTCATTCTAGAGAAGACTTGATGAATTTGAAGTCAATAACTTCACGGCTATGATAGAAAAAGCCCAAATAATTGAAAGCAAGGAAATATGAAATTGAAAGGTATAAGAAGAGGGGACCAACTTTTGGGAAGAGAACATATGATGGGTTCTTTGGCAAATCCTATGCCTAAGAAGATTAAATTCTTCAACTTTTAGTGTGAAAAAGAAGGAGTAGTTGGAAGAAATGTTACATGTTAGAAATGCAGGGTTCTATAATCCAAGGGAGTGCTCACAATTGCAACACAAATGTTATACTGTGGAGAAAGGGGATACATGGCAAATAATTGTCAAAAAGAAAGATCAACCTATTTTTATGTAACAAAGTTGGCCATATATCAACCAACTGTCCACAGAAGTGAATACTGTGGGATCCTCACAAACTAGAGAATGGTTGGAGTTGCAGGCCTAAAAAATGGAAATGCTAATACCAGCAAAGCTAGTACAACAGTAAAAGTCTTTGTATGTATGGGAATGTTGAGGATGTGGAGTGGAGAAGGAAGATGAAGGAATATATGGGAGAAGTTGATCCTGATGATTATGGTCTCGTTGCAGGTATGTAGTTACATATTTGTTCATTTAAGGTTATTGTATTAGACACAAAAACAATTAGAAGCATAAGAAAAGCTTATGAATTGAAAATAACATGTAATTAATAAATGATAAATATGATCAATTCAAGTGAGGAGATCAGACTGATATACTTTGTTTGACCTGGGAGCAAACGCGTTCTTTTCATAAATGCTAGATTACAAGAGTGTAGGATTACCAATCGAAACATGAATAAGAATTGGGAGTTACTTCCCAATAGGAGATTAGTGATAACACAGGAAATGATAAAGAGTTGTCCATTAAAAGATTGGAAATCAGGAATCGGTTACTGATTTGATCATGGTAGATATGCAAAATATAATATTATTATGGGTACGACTGGTTAACTGCTGTAAAAGCGAAAGTTGACTGTCGTCTCAAAATGATATCTTTTGTCAATAATCAAGGAGAAAGAAGAGAGTATAGAGGTTGAGATACTTAAAGAGGTCGGAAGTAGAATGAAATAATTGAAGTTGAAAAAAGAAGAGATATGGAGATGAATAGATGTATTCTTAGAGCAAGAGGGTGAACTAAAGAATTGGATGTCCATACTATCAGAACAGTATGCGAAATTTGGATGTTTCTTTGATCCATTACCAAGATTAACCCCACATAAAAAAGATAGAGTTTTCATATTGATTTGATACTGGAAAGAACTAGTATTAAAGCTTCATATCGCATGACACTTGTGGAATTGAAAGAATTAAAATACAATTGCAATAATTGTTGGATAAAGGATTTATTAGACCCAATGTTTCACCATGGGGAGCACTGATATTGTTTGTTAAGAAGAAAGATGGTTCAATGAGACTCTATATTGACTATAGAGAATTAAACAGAGTGACTATCAAGAACAAATATCCTTTACCCATAATTCATGATCTCTTTGATCAATTGAGAGGAGCAAAAGTATTTTCAAGAATTAATTTAAAGTCAGGATATCATCAAATTTGAATTAAGGTGGAGGATGTACCAAAGACTACGTTCTGAACTATGTATGATCATTATGAATTTTTTGTTATGCCATTTGGACTAATCAATGCACCTGCAATTTTTATGGACTTGATGAACTGTATTTTTAGACCTTTGTTGGATATTTGTGTGATTGTTTTCATAGATGATATACTAGTATTCATCTACTAAAGAGCAACACAATGAGCACTTGAGAAGTGTGTTGCAGATACTGAGAGACAATAAACTACATGCTAAATTTTCTAAATGTGAGTGTTGGCTTAAGAGCATATCATTTCTAGGACATGTTGTTTCTGGTGAAGGAATATCAGTTGATCCTACGAAAGTTAAAGCTATTGTGGAATAGAAAAGACCTAAAACTGTTATAGAAGTTAGGAGTTTCTTAGGATTGGCAGGGTATTACCGGAAATTTGTATAAAATTTCTCAAAGATTGCACGACCATTGACGCAACTGACAAAGAAGAATGAGAAATTCGAGTAGAATGATCAACGTGAACAGAGTTTCCAAGAATTGAAAAAGAGATTAGTATTGGCACCAATATTGGTTCTGCCTAATGATAAGGATCCATATATTGTCTACAGTGATGCATCCAGAAATGGTTTAGGATGTGTACTAAGGCAAAATGGAAAAGTAATTGCATATGCTTCTAGATAGTTAAAACCCCATGAAATGAATTATCCCACTCATGACCTGGAATTAGCTGCTATTATTTTTGCACTCAAGATTTGGCATTATTATCTGTATGGATAAAAATGTAAAATATATACGGATCACAAGAGTCTAAAGTATATATTTACGCAAAAGGAGTTGAACATGAGACAAAGAAGATGGTTAGAATTAATTAAAGATTATGATTTGACTATCAATTATCATCCTGGCAAAGTGAATGCTGTAGTTGATGCATTAAGTTGTAAGAATTATGGAGAAGTAGCTTTAATGTTGATGGAGTAGAAAGAACTCATCAAAAAATTTGAGAGATTAAACTTGGAGTTTTTAATGCAAGGTTTGGAAGCTGAATTAAGAAACTTGATCTTGGAGCCTACTTTACTCCAACGGATTAAGGAAGCTCAGAAAGAAGATATTGAAATCCAAGAGATTAAACGAGGAATATCCCAAGGAAAATATAAGGATTTTCATGTGGATGATAAATGAGTGTTAAGAATGAGCAAAAGATTGTGTGTGCCACATGATGAAAGCTTGAGGAAGGAATTAATGCATGAAGCACATTATTCTGGATATTCTATGCATCCAGGAGAAACAAAGACATACCAAGAGTTGAAAAGTGCATATTGGTGGAATGGAATGAAAAAGATATTACAGAATTTGTTGCTAAGTGTGATGTGTTTCAAAGGGTAAAAGCTGAACACCAAAGACCGATGGATTGTTGAAACCATTGCCAATTCCAGAATGGAAATGGGATCAAATATCTATGGATTTTGTATGTTCATTACCTAAGACAAATACAGGCCATGATGTTGTTTAGGTCATTGTTGATAGACTCACTAAATCAGCTCATTTCTTGCCAATTAACATGACATATCCATTGGAAAACATGGTGCAAATATATCTGAAGGAAATTGTGAGATTACATGGCATACTTATGGGTATAGTGTCAGATCGAGATCCACGGTTTGTTTCTAGATTTTGGCAAGGATTGCAAAAAGCCTTAGGAGAACAACTAAAGTTCATACGGC
Source organism: Combretum micranthum (assembly GCA_024138025.1). Taxonomy (NCBI): domain Eukaryota; kingdom Viridiplantae; phylum Streptophyta; class Magnoliopsida; order Myrtales; family Combretaceae; genus Combretum; species Combretum micranthum. The sequence goes on from JAMXBD010004106.1 coordinate 36,327, forward strand.
TCATCATCCTTAAATTGATGGGCAAACCGAAAGAACCATTCAACCTTGGAAGACGTGTTAAGATCTTGTATTTTGGAATTCAAACAAATTGGGATCAACACTTATCATTGGTAGAATTTGCTTACAATAACAGTTTCCTTTGAGTATTGAATGCCACCATATGAAGCATTATATGGTAGGAAGTGTCGGTAACCATTATTCTGGGATAGTTTGGAGAAAGTAATGATTGGACTTGAATTAGGTACAAGAGACAATTGACAAGGTCATTGTGATAAAACGAAAAATGAAAGAAGTTCAAGACAGACAAAAGAGCTGGGCAGGCTTAAAAAGAAGGGAATTAGAGTTTTCTGAAGGAGAACATGTCTACCTGAAGATAAGTCCAATCAAAAGTCTTCGTAGTGGACAAACGAAAGGAAAGTTAAGCCCCTGATATATTGACCATTCGAGATATTGGAACGAGTTGGAAATCTGGCATATCGTCTTGCATTGCCACTAAACTTATTTGGTATACATAATGTTTTCCATGTATCAGTACTAAGACAATATGTACTAGATCCAGATAAAGTAGTTGAGTTGGAACCAATTATTTGAAAGAAAACTTGACTTGTGAGAAGCAGCTAGTTCAGATATTAGACAGAAAAGTGCAAACTCTTTGAAATAAAGAGATCCGTTATGTTAAAGTGTTATGAGATTTCCGAACTGAAGAAATGACTTGGGAATTAGAGGATGATATCAGGAAAAGCTATCATACATCTGTTTGAAAATTCAGGTACGCATGCAAGCTTTGGGACAAAGCTTATTTTAAGGGGGGAGAATGTAAACCACAAGACTTTTCATATAAATATGAATAAAAATAGATAGAAATACAAAATAGAAAATAGATAGCTGATTTTGAATCCAACTGAGACTCTAGATTGAAACTATAAGTAGTACTGGTCTAGTCTATGGTTTCGAGCCTTAAAATAAAACTTTTAAATAGATAAAATATAATTTACGATAGTAGGTATAAAAGATGAAAAGTAAAAACCTTAAACTAGAGATTCTATATATACTATAATATTCAGAATATTTAATTTCGATAACATGTAAATTTTCATCTACAAATATTGTCGAATCAGTATTTATCATACACGTCACTTGGACCCACAAAATTGATTTTTTTTCAAAAGTTTATATTTTTCCCCACTCCTTATACAGTTGTTGGTTATAAATTCATCATCTTCTCCTTATTTTTGTATTTCTATATATCCTAACTTCCTTACATTTTTTTTTTATTTTCATTTTCACATTCTTTCTTTCTTCTTAAAATTTTAGAGCTCCTTTGTACGCAAATAGCGGATGAAAACTCTCAAAATAAACGATATATTTGTACCCGTTTAACTTAATAAACTACCTAAAAACTAATATAATCATTAACTAATAAATATAATAATATTTTCTTTACAAACTTAGCCACATTTCGTGTAAATTGTATAAATTGTGGGTTAAGAATTTCTAGATGGAGAGAGCCGAATTCTTCACAATTTGCCAAAAATTTCTCCAAAAAGTCAAAGAAACACACCTAAACCAATCCTAATGGCCAACTAGGAAGCTTAATTAATGCATGGAGAAAACTAGAGAACCAACTCAAGTGATGGAGAGTTCTCAGAGGAAAAAAATCATCCTGCTACTTCTCCTTCTTTTCCTTATTTATATCATTCATATGCAAGGGACAAGAACCATTATTTTGCACCAAACAAAGCTCTAATACTCCTTAGAAGACCTCTCAAAAATAGCTCCAAATCAGACTAAGTAAGAGCAAGTAAATCCACACAAATAAACCAAAAATCGTAGAAAAAAAGATCAAGAACACAACTTCCATTAATAAACTTCATAAGCTTGGAAACAAGAGGTTAAGGTAAGGTTAAATTTGTTTTTAACTAGTTTAAGTAGCAAACATTGTTCTAAACAATGTTTCTTGCTACCTTAGGTCCAATACAAGCTTTGGAGTGGAGTTTAGAACATCCAAATTCAGATAAAAAAGGTAAAACTTGCAAAAAACTATTTGTACTTTTCCAAATTAAAAAATAGAGATCATATACATGTTGATGCGTTATGAGTTGATGTATGCATATATATATATATATATATCATATAAACACTTAGGAATGATTTGGAAAAAATTTTAACGTGGAAAATTGAAGATATATGAATTGGTTCATTGGAGAAGACGATGAACAACCAGCATTAGCCCTACACCGGCAGTTTATGTCTTGAACGCTAGCAGCTTACGGGGATAGGCCGGCGGCATATAAGCAGTGTAGCCTAGACCAGAAGCTACATAAAATTTATTTTAAGTAAAATGAGCGAATGCCCGCTAAGTGGAATTATATGCCGATAGTGTAAAAGTCAGCATACGAGGTAAAGTTGGCGGCCTACAAGCCAGCGTAACCTGATATAGAATAAAATGTAAAACCTAATAACACCAGCATCTGGGTATCAACACCGGTGGCATTGGAGCCGGCGTACACACATGTTTTCCTACGTGAAGTATGTATTATACGAACAGAGTATATATATATATATAATATATATAATAATATAAATAAACATATCTTATATATACATACATATATATACATATATGAAAACATATTTTACCTAAGTAAATAAAAAATACAAATACTTAGAATAATAATATGGTTAATATTTGAGAACTATTAACCCTAAGAGCTATAAAGAAATATTAGTGTTATTAGCAATTATAATTGTAAAATATTTGTCTTATACTAACCAATATACAAGAATGGAAATTGAAACAAGCTAAATTTATGAATAATGTGGCTTCCAAAAATAACAAAATATTTATATGGAGAAGATTAAGAGAAACACGACGACACTAAACAATAGTAAACCAATATGAGTTACTATGATGGGTCAGTTAGGGAATAACATAAAAATAGTAATAATAACTATGAAGATATAAGCTTATTAATATCAACTTTTCAAATACCAGATAAATGTATATAAATATCCAATAGGATCAAGACAAGCAAAATGAAAATTAATGTTAAATAATAACTGTTATTGTAAGATCATTAACGGACCAAAATAAGTAATAAAACCGAGCCAAATATCAATATAGGACACTAGACACTTATAGGGGTTCAGTTATATAATCTATGTTTTATTGATTAATATTTTTATTCATCTAGGTGACTTTGATACTATAGAAGACCTTCCAGCTGATTACTACGACTAGTCACTATGAGCAAGTGAGTAACTTAGTCATATTATACTATTTGTGCTTGTAGTTAGTTGAATATGTAATGCAAAGATAATAATATGATTGACTTGATTAACATGTGTGGTGATCTGATTGTATGACTGTTAATATACCATTACGAAAGTGATAATATAATGGTATGATGATTTGAAATAGTATGATGATTATTGTGTGTGATGTATGACCGCCATGAAAATGAATAAGAAGTATTGATTTATTAAATAACCTAGTCATGTATTACACGTACTACATTATTACATATACAAATGGGTGATAGCCTGCTACGTATTAATATTTCGGTTCTCTGTTAATGCTTAGTTTTTCTAAAGTGTTAGTTCTTCCAAGGTTTTCTTTGTTCCATCGGTTCTATGGGAACTAAGTGGGAATGAAGAACGCCGCCCGTAGTATTGAAATGATTAACATTTAAGGAGTTTCTAAGGATGGATACATGAAATGGTCAGTTAAAACAATTATTACGTTAAAAGTGATAACCCTAAGACCAAAAATCGTTGATTTTCTTGTAAACTTAGCCTCTCTTGGGCAAGTGGATTATAAAGTAATTGTTCTTCAACTCTAAAAAGAGGGCGTAAATTTTTTTTGCTGTTTGGATTCTAGATCATCTAAGCTTGTATCTGAGCATATGTTTGAGTGATTGCATCACATATGATTTGTTAATAACTTGCTTGATGTGTAATATGTCTGGTTATTTACTGAACGTGGTTTCGCTCACACTCCAACAGTCTTTTCAGGTTTACGCTTCGACCTTGGTTAGTTCAAGAAATATGGCTCCTCTAAGAGCTTAATAGTTGGAAGCCTTTGGTTTTATTTGGGATAAACGGTTTATATTTTCCTAGAATAGATTAGCCAGTATTATCTTCTCAGTTATGTATGTGGAGAATTACGAAAAGACTACATGGTTTGTAATAATCTATGATACTCTATGATTGAGATGACAGTTATTTACTAATTTATATCTTGCATATATTTATCCTTACTTATCCAAGCAAATAAAAGATCATGTTATTTGAAAAATATGTCGCTCTTCGAAGGTAATCTAGTGATAGTATTCAAGTGTGACTTGTCTACTTCTACTAGGGTACCTTCAGGGCGTGACAGTTAACCTCTGTAGAAAAGTTGACTTAGCATTTCATATTTTTTTTCCTTTCCTTTCTTATTTTCCTTACCTAAAACTTCCAAGAATTTTGTAAATCTATAGATTCTACCCTATAATCTCTTTCAACTAATCTTACTTAAGATTTTAGAATGAAAACTCTTCTTTTTGAGGATTACTATATGGTTCCCCATAATTTAATTAAAGAATCTTAGTAATAGAAGAATGAAAGTTTTGACAGAAGTATAATATATTTTTCTTTTATCTCTTCACCTTTTTATTTTGCCTGTCTTCGTTCTTCAAATCTTCTCCTTTATGTGGTTTTGTCTTCGATGTCCAACTTGATATATTTATAAAAATAATCATTGTAAGCATATCATCATCTTGTTGACTTTCCTTGGATTTAAGATACTTTCAATGTTGTCAGCCTTGACAAACTTCATCTATTTCCATAAATATTGGAGTTCCACATTTCGTTCTTTGATCATTTGGCAATTGGATTTTCTTTTAAATTGAATTTAATGACTTGATCTTGATCATATATAATACCAAATATATCTAACTTGCAGTATGTTTGTGCTTCTAACCTAATTTAACTTTTGATTGATGTACTTCTAAGCCATGTTACTCCTATAGTCTTTTAAGTCTGGTACTAAACCTCTTTGACCTTCTTACGGGTTCTTAGGACTTGTTTTCTGGATGTTTGTTACACTTATAAGCTTTGCTTAAGAATTCCCTTATTCTTTCTTTTTCTAACCCTTCATGCTTTCCTTAGTTCTTCTTAATACTTTTGCATCTAAGTAACTTGTTATAATAGAACTTAATAGTATTTTATTATCATCAAAACTTCTTATGAGGTAGTTAGATAAGGGAAAATGTCCAATTTGGTACCTGGATTGTACATATAAATTCAGTTTAGTGTTAAACTTTAAATTGACCAATTTAATATCCAATTGAACTTTTTATGATTGCTTTTACTATCCCACTATCATTTGCTTGATTTTTTTGACATGGAGACAATCTATCTGTGTTAGATAATATTAAGGGAAGTAGTAAAAATTCAATAATAGATTATATTTTTCATGTCAACAAATATAAAAAATAGTGTTAAGAGGTAATAAAAATAGCCACATAAAATTTGATTGAGTATGAAATTGATAATTTCAAATTTTAGGTAGCAAATCAAAGTTTTGTGCAAAATTCAAGTAGCAAATTTGACATTTGCCCTTTGAATAATTCAACATTTCTAAACAACCTCCTTTCACATAACTAATACAATCATTTATAAAGCCAAATGAGACATTACTTTCCTGCATCTACCCTGATACTTCATGAAAGGTTATGTCCCAATCATATGATGTGAACTTCAAAAAGATTTTCATAGAGAAAGAAGATTGTCACATCTTAATCCCCTTAAAAGATTTGAAAAATTTATGTGAGAAATCATTGAAATTTAAAGTAAATTATCAATAAATGAACAAGTAGTTAATTATATAATATATATATATATTGCTGCTATTTAATATGTTTATTAAAAAGCTTAAATTAATGATATTCCTTTTCTTACTCTTATTTTGAAAGTGCAGCAATCACGCATGAGTGTACTGGGTGTAGTACTAAAAATTATGTTGAGTATTGGGTCATATTCATAGTAAGTCCATCTTAATTCCTACTATAAAATAGTTATGCTATAAGTTAAGTGAACAAAAGGAGATGATTTCTGGAAGATAAAAGTTACTATTAAAATTTATTGAAGATGCTCCTTGTGATTAATTTGTGAGATTGCGATTTTACATCATTAAGACTATGACATTTATGTTCTATAGGTATAATTTGATTCGGTTATGTAGATTTTAGTTAAACACACTAGTCTTCTAAGGAGTACGTAATGTTCCACAACTTTGGCCGCATCATATGAGTAAATTATAGAGTTTTTAGCCAACAATACATGTGATGTTTGTGTCAAAAATGGAACATTAGCTCTAGTGGGCACATCACATAATCAATCACTTAGTAAATTAGAGCATGGAACTCGAAGACATAAAAATCAATTGGTCTGTAATCCAAGCATAAGTTATAGAGGCCATATATTAATTCAAAATCTTTGTATTTAATTCTATTATATGAACAAACCAATTCATATAAAAAATCCATCAAAAAAAATCACAATCCCTTTCAATGGAAATGCAAGCAAAAAAATAGCAGCAGACATTCTAACACATCAAATCCATTAATCATTCATGGTGGTTCAATTACAATAGCTAAAGCAAAGAAGATGAAGGAGGCTTTGAATGTACTTATTGAAGATACTTGGAGAAAACAAAATTTACATAGGGATTCACCAAAGCATTGGGATTTTATCATGAGCAATGACTTATAAATATGATCCAAGAATGTCAGGAAGCTGTTTAGAAACTTTAATTATGCTTATTTATATTATCATGTAATAATGGGCTAGACATTTTATTATTAAGCCCATATCAGTTATGATTTATATTAGTGTGTTAAGGCCCAATTTATTTTTTATTTCACTTAGGGTTTTCTTTATTTTATCAAGATTATTTAATCTTATGGCGTTCTACTCTTATATCTTAGGTTCTTATCTATGAGACGATAGTAGGTCTAAGATTTTCTCCCTTCCATTGAATATTGTACCAAGGTTTGTTGCTGCAAGATGTCATAGGGTTGCGATATATTCAAGGTTCTTTTCTTGATTTAAATGTTCCTTTCCATATTCTTGTGTTGTTCTCTAGATTCACATCTTGAGAATCGCATCAAATTTGGTATTAAAGCATTATATCTAAATTAGATATGTATTTTTTTTTTAATTTTCTTTCCTTTTCCTTCTTTCTTCTATGTTGAGTTGTCTTACAACCGGAGTTTGTGATTGCTCCAAAAAAAAAAATAAATAAAAAAAAAAAAATAAACGAAAAGAAAGCAAAAAAAAAAAAAAAAGGCAAAAAAGAGAATATCTTTCTTTTCTTACCTAACAAAAGAATTGAGTATGCAATCTTTCTTTCTTTTTAATTTTGTCTATGCATTTAATTAGATATCTTTATATATGTATACATATATATATAAAGGTATTCCTTTTCCATTGAAATCAAGATTCAAATTTTCTTCTTTTCTTTTCATCTTTTCCTTGAACCTTCTTGCTGTTGAAATTGTATTCTTAGAGACTTTGGTTAGACACCCTAATCTTGGTGAGTTTTGGAGAGTTCAAAGGAAGCTTGGGAGATCGAGTAGAGAATATAATGTTGAGAGAACCATTTTTCTTGAGTAAAACACGAGCAAAGTGATATAATACTCAAGTGAAACATGAAAGAGAGTGTTAGTGAGGTTGCCTTTATTCTGATTAACATTTCATTTGCAAGTGTACAATGAGTTCTTAAGACAAAGAACGAGAAACACCCCATAAGTTTGATTCAAAGCTAATGTATGAAGCCATAATGAGGCAATTTGATTGCATAGAGCTCAAGTTTGGTGAAATAAGAAATCATATAGAGAGCCAAGATGCTATCGTTGCTAAATTACAAAGTGAGAAACCTTCTAGGGTTTCTAGAAATCCAAGGCAAGATGGATCAAAAGCTGTGGAAATGCTTATGGACATGATCGTATATAATTTGATGATCAATCTTTATTTAGATAATAAGATAGGAGTGGGGTAAGATGACGAAGTGATAACATAGATAAGAATATAGGTAGTACTAAAATGATCCTCATTTTCAAGGCAAGAATAATCCGGATGCCTATTTGGAGTAGGATAACAAGATTACGTTAGTGTTATAACTAGTCAAAGGAAAAGAAGGTGGAATTTGCAGCAGTAGAATTTACTGATTATGCAATAGTGTGGTGTGATCAAATGATACATAGTAGGCGCAAAAATGGTGAACGACCTATTGATATTTGAGATTAGATGAAGGATGTCATGAGAAGGAGATTTGTCCCTACTTACTATTATACGAAGTTATATCAATGTCTATAAAGCCTAAAAGAGGGATCATGTGTGTTGAGGATATCATAAGGAGATGGAGATAACTATGATATGAGACAATATAGAGGAAGATAGGGAAGCTACCATGGCTAGGTTTCTTTGTGGTTTAAACAAAGACATTTCTAACCAGGTTGAGTTACATCATTATGTTGAGTTAGAGGATATAGTACACATGGCAATGAAGAGTGAAAGGCAACTTAAGAGCAAAGGCACAACCAGGTATGGTTCTAAATCTTATTTGGTTTTAATTCTACATGGAAACTGAATTGGAGGAATAAGGATGATAAACCCTTGAACTAGCCTAAGGATGATGTTACAAAGGCTAAAACATATGTGGATAATAAAGGTAAGATTGAGAATCAACTTGGTCGAACTAGAAATATTAAGTGCTTTAAGTGTTTAGGGCATGGTCATATAGCTTCACAATGTCCTAATAGGAAAGTTATGCTCATGAAGGATGGGCATGTATAATTAGCAAGTGAACATAAAGATGATAGTGATAGTGAAGAGAGTATGCCACCTTTAGAGGATGCTAGTGATGTTGAGTGTTCCACGGGTGAAACTTTACTGATACAACACACACTTAATTTCTGAAGTAGTGAAGAAGAGCATAGTGAACAGCGTGATAACATATTCCTTACGCATTGTTCAATTGCAAATAAGTTATGTAATGTGATTATTGATAGTGGAAGTTGTACAAATGTAACTAGTACCTTGCTTGTTGAGAAGTTGAAGTTGCCAACTATCAAGCATCCAAGACTATACAAATTAAGATGGTTAAATGATAGTGCTAATATGAAGGTGAATAAGCAGGTTATGGTATCATTTTCTATAAGCAAATATAATGATGAAGTTATGTCCGATGTAGTGCCTATGTATGCAAGCCATATGTAGTTGAGGAGACCGTGGCAATATAATAGAAGAGTCATGCATGATAGTTACAAGAATGGATACTCTTTGGTTTTAAATGGACTAATACAACTTTGGTCCTTTGTCTCTAAAGGTAATCCATGAGGATCAAATGCATATCCAAAAGCAATACGAAGAGCTGAAATCTAAAGAAAAGGCACAAATAAAAGAAAATGTAAGTGTGAGTGACACAAAAGCCGAGAGATCAGTAAGAAAAGAAAAGAGTGAAGATAAATTAGAATTGAGGGAAAAATCAGAATGTGAGCAAAAGAATGAAAAAAAAAAGAAGAAGAAGAAGCGAGTTTTTATGTAAAGGAAAGTGAAGTTAAGTGTGCAAGGTAACCTATACTTGTACTTATGTACAAGGATATTTTGGTTAATACTAACGATGTTAACCAACTTCTCTTAATTTTGTCCATGATCTTATACAGGAATATGCTAGTTTGTTCCCAAAGGAGATTCGTAATGGTTTACCACCACTTGAGGGAATCAAGCATCAAATCGATTTCATTCCTGGAGCTATCATTCCAAACCAACTAGCATATAGATGCAATTCAAAGGAATCTAAGGAGATTCAAAGACAAGTTGAGGAGTTGATATCCAAAGGATATGTGCGTGAAAGCCTTAGTTCTTATGTTGTTCTAGTGCTTTTGGTGCCAAAGAAAGAAGGATCTTGGAGAATGTGTGTTGATTGTCGTGCCATCAATAAAATCACTGTAAAGTATAGACATCCTATCCTTAGATTAGACGATATTCTTGATGAGTTTTATGGTGCTTGTGTGTTCTCTAAGATTGATTGGAAATTTGGTTATTATCAAATTAGAATGCGTGTAGGAGATGAATGAAAAACAACATTTAAAATGAAATATGGTTTGTATGAATGGTTAGTCATACCTTTTGGTTCAATTAATGCACTTAGCACTTTCATGAGACTTATGAACCATATTTTGCATGCCTCTATTGGTAAATTTGTTGTTGTAGTTTGATGACATTCTAATTTATAGTAAGAGTGTAGATAGGCGCTTGGTCCATTTGAAATATGTTTTTGAGGTGTTACATAAAGAAAAATTGTATGCCCATCTCAATAAATGTTCTTTTTGTATAGAACAAATTGTTTTCTTAAGATATGTTGTAAGGGCTCAAGGTATCTAGGTTGATCAAGAAAAGGTTAAATCTATTCTAGAATGGCCAAGACAAATATATCAGTGAGGTTAGGAGTTTTCATGGTTTGGCTAGTTTCCATGGGAGATTTGTTAAGGAATTTAGTATTATAGCCGCACCATTGACTGAAATTGTGAAAAAAGTGTAGTATTTAAGTAGGATTTAGAGCAAGAAAAGGCTTTTAATTTGTTAAAAAATAAGTTAAGCACAACCCCTATTCTAGTATTACCTAATTTTGATAGCACTTTTGAAATTAAATGTGATGCTTCTGGACATGGTATTAAAGTTGTCTTGAATAGGAAAGGAAGTTGATTGCTTACTTTAACGAGAAATTGAGTGAGGTAGCTTTAAACTACCCTACTTATGACAAGGAGATGCATGCATTGGTGAGAGCATTAGAGACATGGAAGCATTTCCTATGGCCAAAGGTGTTTGTGATCCATATTACTTGAAGTATCTTAAAGGTCAAGGTAAATTGAACAAGTGACATGCTTGATGGATGGAGTTCGTAGAGACATTTCCTTATGTTCTCAAGGATAAACAAGTTAAGGAAACTATTGTGGTAGATGTGTTATCTCAAATGTATGTCTTGATATCACGCCCCGAAGGGTACCCTAAACGTGGCAGTCCACCGTACACAATGTTAAAGCCTAAGAATGACCACCTCAGTTACGCGAAGGCTTCCATACTATGCACAAGGTGTCCAACACATGGAGGAGACACATCGAAGTGATACATTTTATGTTGATATAACTTGAGTAACAATGTAAAGGAAATTCAATTCACTATACTTCAAATACAAATCATTATACTTCAATTACAATTCATCAAAAGATTTCACTACATAAAACTATTACAAGGCAAATCATAAAACCTAACTACTAACTTCAAGCATTCTTATTCCTTGCCGGAATCCTGAAGTCATTCTCGGCTCCAACCGTCTTGGTCCCCACTTAGCATTCTTGAGATAACTTATTCATTCAAACATCTATTGGGGTATAAGCTACACTAGCTTAGTGAGAATTCCCTTAATTCCGTACCATAACAAGCAAGTTATAATCAACCATATGCTATGCATGAACAAACACATAAGCAAATAATTATGTATGGGTATCCAGAACCCACACACAGAACGGATTTACGCCCTTCATATCTTGGGTTAGGGATGGTATTGAAGTCTACACGACCGCTGCTAGTTCCCAAGCCCTCGGCTCATAGCACTTGCCTCGGCTAGGCTCATACATGGAATGCATCCCCGATGCGCCTTAGTTCCCATGAATGAGCTCTGATACCAGCCTAGTTATCCAAACAAGTCATCGGACCATACCGATCAACCTGCGTAGGAGTAGCACGCTACCAAATGCAATATATTCAATGCGATGCATGACCAATTTAATTTTTGCTTAGGTCAAAATATTCATATTCATACATTCTTTAGAGTGACCAACCAATATCATACACATAACAGAAATAATATGTACAGTGCAGTTATCCAATCGAATCATGGTTTCGATATGCTTTAGTATTCTTTGGTATACATTCATTACAGTCTCATCATATATCCCATCCCCATTCATATCGATTTTTATCTTGTTCCTATAATTCTAATGCAACTGGCTACAAGCACAAACAAGGTAACAAAATAAGAAGAAAACTCACTTAGCCATTGATCATCGGTCTTTTAGTAAAAGTAATCCGGTGGTAGGGAATCATCGATTTCGGGTTCACCTAAAAAGAAAGAAATACTCCAATAAGTATTTCATCACTTAGCTAATCCAAACTATCTTATACAAACTATCAAATTCGTAATTTCCTTCCTAAGTGGGAATTGCAACTTAAAACGGCCATAACTTGGTCGTTTTAACTCAGAATTTAGCAAATTATATGTCGATTTCTATCTACTTCGAAAGATCTATCTAATTCTAATATTATAAACTTTGAATCTTCAAAAAGGTCGGATAAGATCAGAACAGTTGCAATTTCAATTTCCAAAAAATAGTTTTGTAAATGTTTGTAATGTTCCTATTATATAGATTAGCTATACATGCAATATGAATGATTTCCTAACATGACTGACATGAGATGAGTTTAATGTATGCATGATATTGATGATTTTTGTGAAAAAGAAAATTTTATAAGTTTTTATTTTGCAAGACCACAATAACAACTACTTATGAAAAATCTAGTTTTCTAACTTTGACATCACACTAGTGTTTTGGAATTTATTCTTAGGAATTTTCTAGTTATCTTAGTTAAAATTGAGTCTTTTATATCTATTACTTATGACCTTCATTTCTACATAAAATTTTCCATTTTACACTTTGTAAACATGTTTTCAAGTAGGGTTTATTCCAAAATCCGAATTTTGTAATATTTGTTTTTGTGGTGATTCCTTTAATAAAAATCATTTGATACTAATTTAGGCTCAACCATACATAACCACTAAGGACTTCACTTTTTCATAAAAATTTGCATTTTACACTTTGCAAATATGTTTTCAAATAGAATTTACTCAAAAATCCAATTTTTAGAAATCCACTTTTTGAATGATTCCTTTGGAAAAACTTGTGTAATGCATTAAAATTTAAGACTTTACTATACCTACTACTTAAGGACTTCATTTAATACATAAAACTTTTATTTTGAACTTGGATAATAGGTGTTTTCATGGCATCATCCAAAGTTACGAATTTTACAAGTTGACTACTAACTCAAAATTTTTCATCTTGATTCTACTTCTGTTTTTCATATTAATCTCATAAAACTCATTTCAACTTGTAAAAATCATTACTTAATGATACTATTACCTATACCCTTCATTCTTACATAAAACATGAGTTTTGGAGTTGATAAATGGGTTTTATAAATTGGTCTTGGTTGAGATCCGAATTTACAAAATTTATTTTTGGACATAGCTTTTGGTAAAATCTATCTAAACTTATGAAAATCCATTCCTTACATATCATATCTTAGGAGCTTTCATATCTTGAATAAAAACTTCATTTTTGAGTTGGAAAACATGTTTTTAAAAATATGTCTTGACCTAAATCCGAAAATGAGATTTTTATTTTGAAAATAACTTTTGAAAATCACCTTTGATTCTTGTAAAAAGAAGTCTTGATAATATACATACATTAAGCCTTCATTATCTTAAGTAAAAATTTCATTTTGGCACTTGGAAAGTGGTTTTTAAATATAGGTTTTGTCAATATACGAATTTTACTATTTTTATTCAAGTTCAAATCTAAGATCTACACATAATATGAATATGAATATAAAAAATCCATGGTAGTAAACTATAAACTTATAGATCTAAACTTTACTCATCAAAATCACTCATTTATGTTATATATTTCCTAAGCCCTTCATTTTAAATGAAAAATACAATTTTGAAGTTGAAAAATAATTTTTCTAAATATGGTTCATTTTTCATCCGAATTTTCAAAAATGATTTTTGTTGAAAATAAAATAGATTTGAGCTTTCTAAAACATTCCTACTATCACCATGCCACTACAAGTTGTTTATGAACATAAAACAAAAGTCTAATGCATTTATGAACTCAAAACACTATCTAGTTTACTATACTAGTTTAAATGCATGAACACTAAGATAGTTATGTGAATGATGAATATATGTATAAATCATAAGCAATAACAAAAATAATAACTCAAATAACAAGATCTAAAAAATCAAAGCTACAAAAATTAGATCTACAAAATATAACTACTTTTAACAAGAAAATAAGAATGATACAAGATAATAATCATAGAGAAGAGGAGTGTTTCATTTTGGCATCATCATCCTTAGCTTTTAAGCTTATGGAATATCATTTTATGCATGAAACTCTCACTATACTTTACCTATATCACCTATGGAAGCTTTAGACAAGAGTTTTATTTAAGAATCTTGAAGAAATATGTGTAGGAGCCCAAAGAAGAATTAGGGGCAGCTTGTGTTCTTGTAAGAACAAGAACAAAATGAAGAAAGAAAGAGAGGAAAAAGAGAGAGAAAAAGATAAGGAATGGAAAAGGGAAAAAGGAGTAAATGAAAGAGAAAGAGAGAAGGAGTGTATCAAATGAAAGAAAGAAGAAAAAAAATAAAACAAGGCAATTTTGTTGTTTGGGGGAGGGGGGGGTGGGGGGTTGTTCACGTGAATGACCAAGGAGAGAGAGGGGGAAATTTGGTTTGCTTTTGACTTGAAATTATAATGTAATTAATGGTATGTGTAGCTTTTTTAAGAAGGATTGAAAGAGAGTTATTTTAATTAATTTTTGGAGGGTTTCAAAGGACAAAAAGCAGTAAAAAAGGAGTAAAAAAAATCCGCCAAGAATTGATAATGAAGTGTAGAAAGATTGAAGTAAAAAAGAAGTGATGTGTGAAAGGTGTACTTGAAGTATGCGTTGAAAAAAGTACTTAAATAAAATTAAATAATTATTTTAGTATTTCAACAAATATGTTACCGGTATGATCAAAATACGCGAATATGGGCTATAAATGATATTTTTATAACCCGAAAAATTATAAAAATTTATTTTATGAAAATAAAAATATTTTTCAATTATTAAATTAATTTATTTTATTTTTAGTATAGGGTCTTAAACAGAATCTGGTCCCGTAAAAGCCCAAAACTAACTAAATTTTAGAAAAACAAAATTTTCTATTATATATAAAATATTTATCTAAAAATATAAGGCTTTATAAGAATAATAAAATTGTGTAATGAAATAAAAGTGAATAGTGCAAAAGACTAATTAATTACAAGTAGTAATGAAAATACGATAAAAATTTTATAACTGTTACTTTTATAACCTGAAAACTTATATAACTGATATATTTGGAAATCTTTTGAAATTACGAGTCTAACGGTACTAATGGTATATTTTTTATATCTCGAGCCCCGGGACACGCTTTTCAAAGTCTGTATCCGAACGAGTTCGAAATAAGTAAAAAATTTACCAATCTAATATTTTTAAGCGAACTTATATTACTACGAGCTATTCTACATATTTAAACTGCACCTTGGCCTCTAGGGTTAAGAGCTCTAGATTGCCGGACTTAAACTATTGTATTTTTACTTAGGGTTTCCGGATGATTTTCCGGTTTAGGTCTTTGCTAATTTGGAAACAGACGTTTTATATTTACACAACAAATTTAGTTTGAGGAATTTATTTTAAATTTTATTTTTGTAAGTACTTAATATCTCTCAACGTTTTCGGAATTCTTTGAATTGAGTTTTATTTCCGAAGGTTAATCATTATTTACTTTTTGAAAATTTGTTTTTGGGCTTTATATTACCCGATTTTACGAGTCAGAGTTACGTAGAGAATTTGTCATACGTAGTGGTTTTGGAATTGAAGTATGTTGAGTTCTTATTTTATTTTTAAGGATTCTTATTTTTCTCAAGATTCGGAAATTTCTGGATTCGCTCTTGTTTTACGACTATTTGAAGTTCGGTTTTAATTTGGAGTGATTTTTAGGGTTAATTTTCGAAGTTCATTTTGAAATAATTTACTGAAATTTTCCGAGGCTTACACTTGATCTTTAGTTTGAGTGCAAGATTACTTGGTTAAAGAATTATATGTTAATGATCCTAATTTCGCTCATGTTTATAAGGCATGTGAAAAGGAAGTATTTGGTAAGTTCTATAGGCATGGAGGGTATTTGCTTAGAGACAAATGGATGTGTGTGCTTAACTGTTCTTTAAGAGAGTTGCTAGAATCTCATGGGGGTAGCTTGATGGGACACTTTGGTGTTAAGAAAACTTTAGATATTTTGGATGAGCACTTTTTCTGGCTACATATGAAAATGGAGGTTGAGAGAATATGTGCGAAGTGAATAAAATGTAAATAGGCTAAATCTTAAGTTTTACCCTATGGCATGTATACACCTTTACCTATTCCTCATGAACCTTGGGTAGATACAACTATGGATTTTGTTTTTGGGCTACTTAGGTCTAGGAAGGATCATGATTTTATTTATATAGCTTTTGACAAATTTTCTAAGATGACACATTTTTTTACCCTGTCATAAAATTGATGATGCATCTAACATTGCTAATTTGTTCTTTAGAGAAAACCATTGTTTCTAATCGTGATATTAAGTTTCTTAGCTACTTTTGGAAAATATTGTGGGTGAAATTAGGAACTAAGTTGTTGTTTTCGACCACATGTCATCCGCAAACTAATGGAAAAATGGAGGTAGTTAATAGCACTTTAACTTAATTGTTGCATGCTATTATTCAAAAGAATTTAAAGAATTGGGAAGATTACCTGCCACATGTTGAGTTTGCATATAATCTTAATGTTCATTCTACGACTAACTTTTCACCATTTGAAGTTGTTTATGGTTTTAATCCATTAACTCCAATGGATTTAATTCCCTTATTTGTTGATGAGTATGTTAGATTAGATGGTAAGAAGAAGGCCGAGCTGTTGAAGAGTATACATGAACGTGTAAGGTAGCATATAGAAAGAAGCACGGAGCAATAGGTAATGCAAGCCAACAAAAGACGCAAGAAGGTTGTGTTTGAACGTGGTGATTAGGTTTGGATACATATGTGCAAGGAGAGCTTTCCTTTAGAGAGGCATTCTAAGTAGCATGCTAGAGGAGATGGACCATTCCAAGTGAAAGCAAGGATCAACAACAATCCCGACAAATTGGATTTGCCTAGTGGTAAGGTATTAATGCTACTTTTAATGTTTCTAATCTTTCCCCTTTTAATTTTGATGTAGATGAGGCAAATTCGAAGAGAATCCTTTTGAGGAGGGAGGGAATGATGGAAACACAAGCAATGGAGATAGCAACAGACATTCTAACACATTGGATCCATTAATCATTCTTGGAGTTCCAATTACAAGAGCTAAAGTGGAGAAGGTGAATGAGGCTTTGAATAAGATACTTGGAGACAACAGAAATTACATAGGGATTTCACCAAAGCATTGGGATTAGATCATGAGCAAATGCTTATAAATATGATCCAAGAATGTCAAGAAGCTATTTAGAAACTTTTAATATGCTTATTTATGTTATCATGTTATAAGGGGCTGGACATTTTATTATCAGGCTCATATTAGTTGTGATTTATGTTAACGCGTTAAGGTCCAATTTATGTTTTATTTCACTTAGGGTTTTCTTTTCTTAGGGCTAAATAGATTGTATACATGACAGATATTGGATAAAGTATTATGTAGAATTCTTTTATGAGATTTTCCTTTGTTCCTTAAGAACAAACTAAACTTATCCAGATTATTCAATCTTATGGCATTCTACTCTTATATTTTAGGTTCATATCTACAAGATGATAGTGGGTCTAAAAATTTCTTCTTTTTGTTAAATATTGTATCAAGGTTCATGCCTGCAAGACATTATAGGGTTGTGGTATATTCAAGGTTCTTTTCTTGATTTAAACATTCTTTTTCTGTGTTCTTATGTTATTCTCTAGATTCACATCTTGAATCGAACTGGCGAACTTGATATTCCAATGTCCCACAAAACATAAATGCGCTAAATCAATCTATCCTAAAGGTCTGGTCGAAAAATACTATCTGAATTGAAATAGAAATAAAATCGAAAAAAAAAGGAAAAATGAGCGGATGACGTAACTTGAATACAAAGAAAATAAAATTAATAGAAGAAACTGGCATAAACGCAGCTTCTGTGTTTGTACTTTTAATTTTTAGTAATTTAGTTTTTTATTTTTAGATTTTGACAAATTAATAACCATACTTTTAATATATATGCGATTCAGTATTTCTATTAAATAATATTCGACGGACATTCGTTTTGATGATAGAATAATGATAGACACTTAGCCAAAAATTGACAAAATCTAAAATTATGCTACTAAACTAGTAAATAATTGCTATATATTGGAAGTATATCACCTGACATAATTACTGTAAATTGAAAGTATAGTACTTGACCTATCATTATTCTATCATCAAAATAAACGTTCATGGAATATTATCTAAAAGAGATACTAACGTGCACGTATTTTGAAAGCACGAATACTAATTTATCAAAATTTAAAAATAAAATACTAAATTATCAAAAATTAAAAATATTGCTATTATTCCAAAAAAAAAACCTTGCTAAGGTCTGCGCTTACCTCCCCTTTTACTTTACTAGAAAGTAAAAAAAAAAAAAATAATATATATATATATATAATAAATAATATAATATAATATACTGGAAAAAACCCCCCAAACGAGCCACCTCTGTCCAACATCAAAATAAAAATCAACCGTTGTACACGTTAGCTTTCCTAGTTGAGGTTGATAATTCATGATGACAAATCATATTTTTATTTTTATTTTTTTGTCTAAATCCGTGTTAATATCAAAGCTAATTACAACGGATTAAAAAGTATCAAATAATTACTTTATAATATAATTATATTTATTTGTACTAATAAAATATTTAATTGTATGTCTAAAAACTAATGCTGTGTTTGGCAATTTTGTGTCTAGTAGAAATAGACGGGAACATGTAAAAAGAAAAAGAGTAGAAAGGAAGAGAAGAGAAAGCTCACTTATATGTCTTATTTGGATTTAAGAGATGAAAATAGAAGGAAATATGGTGAATATAAACTAAAGTGTCCTGCTATTTCACTTTTTCTAACTTCAATCGTAGGGGTATTCGAATAATTTTGCATCATTTCCGGTCACTTCCTTCACATTTAGGATCCGTATTCTACCTTCATTTTAAATACCCAAACTCCATATTTTCTGAGCTTTCCATCTATTTGCCTAACTTTCTTCCGAATTCCCACGTTACCAGCCACACATGGTTTTCTTATAACGTCGACAATTTTCAACTCGGACTCGGAGTCCAAAACGTCCAAAAGCGAACATGAAAAAACGTTGTGTTCTGCTGGATGGGCTTGTCCACATTGGGCCTTTTTCTATTTTTATATGAACGTCGACAGCCTGGGTGGGTTTATTTCCACCACTACTTCTTATTCTTCTTTCAATATATATACATATATATATATATATATATATAATTCTTTTCGAAAATTCTATGATGCTCTTATCTATTTTAACAGCTCAAATTTATATTCAATTATGATCATATTGTTACAATAGTTAATATACCAATTATTAGTAGAAATTGCCAATTCTCTTTGCTATAATGGTTATACTTAAAAATATCTACTCTATCTGGATATTTTTAATTAAAAAATAAAAAATTCAGATTTTAAAATATTATAAAGTATGGTAAAACATTAAATTGGCATGCATGCCATTTAGGTCCATTTTCGATCCTTCTCATAATTTCTGCAATTAGTTTTACAATATGAATTTCACCATGCCACAATAAAACTTAATAAAATACATGAATGTGCCCTAATTAAGTGGTTCTAAATATGTTTATTTTACTTATTTATGAGTTGACTATCTTGTACCTTTTCCATATCCAACTTCACGACCAAATTTCTACCTCATCCTTTCCACTAAATAGAGTAAAACAAATCTTGTGCAATCAAAATAATTCCCTAGGTTTCTTTTTTTTTTTTTACCAAGCTTCCCAGATATTTAATAAAGCTACCTTGATAGGAAACTTGATAATGGCTAATGGAAAAGAGAAGCCTTCAGTCTTATTATTACAATTTTCACAAATATCTTGTAAAAAATTGCACAGCATACGTTGAAGATCTTTGGATTTCTTTTTAGTATTGTGTGCTAGGATTTGATTACAATGATCATGTGTGCGTAGTGTGACTATTATGCTATAGGTAACATAAGAATACGATCATACATGGATGATAAGCAGAGAAGTATGTAGGGAGAAGGAGTAAGTGATCTCAATAGACTCAAACATATACCTAACAGGTGAGGAAGTTAAAGAATATAAAACCTCACTAAGTAATGAACAACACATGTTGTTGATTTAGACAAGTCATTGATTCTTTGAAATGAAAATCCGATAGCACAATTTAAAGATTTCCAGTCATCCCCAAATGAAGAGGGACTAGGGTATCTGACGTAGAGGAATAAAAGGGAACTATCGCAAGACGTTGATTCGCGCACGAATACCCAGCTTGTGATCTTCAAATATCAATTGATTCTAAGAATACCTAGATATTTAGCATAAAAAATGTAAAGACCCGACATACTCAATTCTCAAACTAAGCATACTAAGTCCCCAACCACGTATAACTCTTACGAATTATACATAAGGTTGTCTTAAAAGAAGGTGTTTATGTTGAACATTGCTAAACCAATTTTAGAATTTATGAAATCGTTTAGTTAGATTTCTAAATAACTGGATTTGGCAGCAAAAAATCAAATTTTAGAAAACAACTTATAAACTTCTACTCCCTACAGAGCAAACCAGTTTTCTAAGAAACTAACTTTATGAAAACACTTTATGATCTACTCTTAGGGGTAGATAATAATTCACAATCAATTGGGCATTAACAAGCCCTTAAAAGAAAATACAATTTATAAATATATCCAGTCCTCTTACAAAACAAAAGAAAACAAAAGAAGAAACAAAATAAAAGTAATATCTCGATCCTATCACACTTCACTCATTCTCCCATATCTTCAGAATCGCCTAAAACCTGGGACGAACATCATCACATCAATCATCATCACCATCACCATCCTCATCAACATCAACACTAACAACAATAATAAGAACAACAACATCAACAACCTCCACATCATCATCAAGTCATCATCTCAATCATCATCAACAACAACAATACCTGTAAAAAGAATAACAACAACAAGGATGAGCCGAAGCCCAGTA
This sequence comes from Combretum micranthum, assembly GCA_024138025.1. Taxonomy (NCBI): domain Eukaryota; kingdom Viridiplantae; phylum Streptophyta; class Magnoliopsida; order Myrtales; family Combretaceae; genus Combretum; species Combretum micranthum. Next base: position 57,526 of record JAMXBD010004106.1, read on the forward strand.
CACAGTAACACAATCACACACGGAGTGGCACACGAGCTTAACTAAATACAGTGCATCAATCCACAAGTTATTATCTTTTCATTAAAATAAACAAATCAACAATGGAGCACTCACACTCCGGAACAAGCCAGTGGGAATCTGGGGATCCTAAGTAACGCTCACGACGCTCAGGAGGTTGATATAAGTAGTCCGAATACTTATATCTCCTAGATAACATTACACTAAAAAGAAACAGTAATCTCATCCAGAGCTTATAGCCGTTACCCAACTCTACTTAGACTCAGTCCATAACATGAATCTAGTTCACACGCTCCCATAAATGTTGAACTAAACTATGATACTTCTTTCCAAGTTTAAGTAAATTTTACACTGTTACTATATTCCCTTCAATTACCCGCCGAGCCATGTCATTGCATCATGACGAGTGGCCTAAGCGCCTATTATAATATTGTCATTGCATCATAACAACCCGCTGAGCCAAATCATTGCATCATGATAAGTAGCCTAAGCGTTTATTCTAACATTGTCATTGCATCATGACAAGTTGTCGCTCCTCGGACCGGATTCAACGACTTAAAGCACAACCAACACTCATCAATTATTAAGTCAAGTTTAAGTCTTAATCCATATTAGATGCCTATCCTAACATCCAACACGCAAGTTACTACGTACCTTATATACAAAATCCAATCAAAGTCTCAGAAAGAATTCCAAAAGATAATCCAGAAGATAAATCAGATATCCACTTCTGTTAAGGAAAGAGCTTGTATAAGAAACTAAACTAAACTTATCATCCACTTCATCAAAATCATATAAGAACTTAAGCTATTTATCCATTCATCTCAAACTCATTTTATTAAACCATATTTGATCAGACACTAATGTGGAACCCACTATGGCTGCGAAGATCGCCCCGCCAAATATGGACAATTCTCCTTTGTCTGTCAAAGAATTTCTTTTCTCTTTTATTTATAGTGTTTTATCACAAAAGCATTAACAAAGAATTCATAAACCAAAACATTCATTTTCCAAGTAAACACACATTTGAAACAACATATTCCCCATATTATTTAAAGATCATCCTAATTCATTCATCGAAGCTAATTAATAGCTATTAACCCATTTTAACTTAACCTTAACCAAATTGATTAGAATTAGTTATTTAATTCATTTTCTAAGTCAAGTTGATCAAACTTTAAAAATCTAATTCATTTTAGTTTAGTCAAGTTCATTTAGCCAAATTGATCATAGAATTATCAACTAAGTTCATTTTTATAGCTAACTTTTATATTTAATCCAAAATATTAATTAAATCTACAAATCTACTAAAATCATGTTGATTTATATCAATTAACTCATATTACACATCAAATATCACTTATCTATCTCATTTTAGCTTAAAAAGATCCATTTACACTTAATAACAAACATTTAGAAAGCAAATACAAGTTTTGACTTTGTTTGGAAAATATATCAGCTGAAAAGAAGTAAAATTTAAGCATTTCTTTTGCAATTTGTAAAAACTTAAAACATAAAATTGTAGATATCTTTTTAAGCTTTCCAACGCAACTTGAATCACCTCAATCGAGTCGTATGAAAAAGTTATGATTAAAATACGAAATAGTATTGCGTCAGGAAAATATGAGTCACGGCCGTGATTTTTGGAAAGCTGTCATAAAATGGTTTTTGAGCTAAGAATCACGATCGTGATTTTTGAGTTTCAAAGTTTTTGACCAACTGAGGCTACCAAGATGGATCACGACAGTGATTCATGAAAACTTCCCAAAAGAGCTTTTTCTCAAAATCACGCCCGTGATTCATGAAATTTGTCCAACCCGAGCCTACCAAAGGCTTGAATCACGCCCGATTCATGGTTTCCCTTGAGTTACGAATTTTCCTTGTTTTTCAAACTTTATTTTATTAAACTTTTACACATTTACTTCAATCAAAACTTCATAAAAAGCTATATACTACCTATATCAAGTCTAAACAACACTTCTACACTCATTTAACTACATCAAACAACTCCAACTACTTCAACAAAACTCAACTTCACTATTCATCATCTTCTTCATCACAACTCAACTTCTAACAACATTAATCCAACATATACAAATGTAAACAGCACTTCCAATTCCATTCAACATCAATTTATCAATTAGATAAGCAAACAACAAATAAAACAAATATGAATTGAACTAGAAAACTTAGCTTTTGGAATACATGAGACTTCTCTTCTTTCTTCTTGTTGGAGCTACTTCTAATTGATTTGTCTTCTTGAAATTGAGACTCATGTATTGAATTTTGAGAGAAGAAAGAAGAAGAAGAAGAAGAAGAGGGAGACATAAAGAATGAAAAGGGGAAAGGCAAAAGGCAGCAAAAGGAAATAAAAAAAAAAAAAGGAAAGGATAAAGCTAAATTTATATAAAATAGAAATAGAGTATAGGTTTAGAACTATCAGATCAATATCTATAGTTTCAGAAGTATTTAAAAGTTTGTTTCGGAACCAATATGTTAGAAATTAAGAACTTGCAATAAGAACTTAATTTGGGAATTTATTTTAGATAAAAGATATTTAATTTGAGTTCGGGTTTAAGAACTGATATTTTTATTCAAGCAAATGAACTCAAATTTTACTAAGATTTAGGAATTAGTGTTTAGGCTAAGAATCAAGGATTTAGGAATTCTCTAAACATTTTTAGAACATGTTTAGAGATTTTAGGAATTTCAAATCTCAAAACCAACTTAATTATTAGCTAATTAATTAAGCCAACTTGTCTAATTAAATCCTATAATTATTTGATTTATTTAATTATCTAAACTCAATTTCTAATCTTGGTGAAGATTTAGAGTATTTTAAAAAATCGAAATCTACTCGAAGATGACGAATTTTGAATAGAGAGAACACTCTCAAAGAAACTTCATTCAAAATAACATATGTCTGCACCTTCTATAACCCTAGAGCATATAATATGCTTTTTTTACCAAAAAAGGAAACCTATCTAAATAATACCTAGGGCGAAAATAAATGAACGGACGAGATTAATGCCACAGACGATATAAAAAAAAGTATCCTATGAAAAGATATGACATAAAAAGTTACTAAAAATAGTAAAAACGCCGTTTTGATGCATAAACAAAGAATTTGGCCGAAAACCGGCATGGGTCACGAGCAAAGCTGGTGAGTTTTACTCGTTGGATCGATTCCCTTCAAAATATGGTCCCGCTCGGTCAAAATCCATAACTCTCAAAATTACGAAACTGCCATTGTCAAATTCTATACCATCTTTCCAAATAATTATTTGCTATCTTGTCCACTGCATCGTATCTATAAAACCCTAATCATTGATATTTATGATAAGATCGAATGGTCAACCAACAATTGATATGGGCATCAAAATGGGCTTTTTTGTGGACTCATGTTCATTAAGAGCTTTTTTTGTAGTGTATGTGCCTGGTTAAGAATGGGTAAAATTGGATAGGCATATTCAGATGAATCCTTCAAGGGTCATCACGTTAATTCTTTCTTGATCATTTTAATAGTATATAGGTTTGACTCTTTAGGCTTATGACCTTAACCCAAATAATCAAATTCAAGTAATTGCTAGGTTTTGATGTTAAAAATCAGATATAATCCTTTAAAAAAAAAAATCTGCACTAAGTTATCAACAATTTCCCTTAAGGTTTCAATTGCTTCTTTCCCGAGAATATTGCAATTAACTTTCTATTAAATTCATCATAAACAAACGCACTTAGCTAACTCGGTTTTGGAATGATGATTAAAGTATTCCATCGTTGATTCTCTTTAATTTATTGACCATGATTCCGCACCATATATCCAAGCACCTTATCAATTATGCATCCTTTTGTTATTTTGGATCTCAATTCTTGACTGTTCAATATATAATCGGTTTTTCAATACAATAAAGGAGAAAAATGCAGCTCGAGAATTATAACAATAGGGGATATTTTTAAAAAATTGTGCACCAAACGATTGCTCATTTGTCGTCAAATTTCACAGTAAATAACTGTATCTATCATGCAGTACTTAGAAGGGAGACAAACTTTTCTTATTCTATGTCAATACAAAAAGAATCTGGTAGATATTAAAAATTTTGTTCACTAATAGTGTACCTACAAAACTTTATAATTTCAATAAAAAAATTAATAAAATAATTATAGGTGCTTTACGTACTTTATGAATAATTAAAATAATAAAATTTCAACTTTTTATTTGGGCATACATATTTATCAAGATTTAATTGTAAATTTATCTAAATATAAAATTAATAGATAAAACTTCTACACGTTACATTATGAACATACAAAAGTTGATCATCAGAAAAGTATTTATACGAAAAATTGGAATAGAGCAAAAAGAACAATGAAATGAAAAGATAAGCATCCTATAATTTATTTATAATGATTTTGTAAGAATTGGTTTATCTATAAATGGAAAAAAAAAGATATCTTTTTCGACATAAGTGGTTATATAATTGTTTGGAGGCATATAATCGAGCAATAGTAAGGTTGCAAATGAGTAGCTACTCTTGCAATCTACTACTCCTCAAATAACTTTAAGCTAGGCTTAACTCAACTCATGCACATTTTGTGTTAGGCTCGGTTTGAGCTCATTTCATGAAACAACCAAGCTTGAATTCAATATAAATTTCATCTATTTGTTTAAATAAGTTACAATTAGACTTGTTAATAATTTGTAAGTGAACTCATTAACAAGTTTGTGGATAAGCTCTATTTCATTTTAGAGTTAATATCGCAAATGGTATTTAAATTTGAAAAAATATAATTAGATACCTAAACTTTGAAATTGATCAATAAAATACTTTAATAAGTTTTTTATACACGCCAACAGTATCCTCATCACATTAGTTAAAAATGTCATATCGGATGACGGTATTAGTCAATTCAACGAGGTACTATTGGCGACCACGAAAAGTTTTTTCAAGTATAAAATTAATCAATTTTAAAGTTTAAACTCTTAATTATATATTTTTTCAAATTCAGATACAATTCATGACATTAACCCTTCATTTTACTATAGTGAGGTGATATCCACATTAATGGAATCATGAGGTCATAAGACAAAATAATGGGAGCATGGATAATATGATTGTTGAGGATGAAAGAGATAAGTACAACTTCAGTTTTCAATCACCAATTTATGACCCCATATTTCTCATAATTATATTGTGAGATAGGAAAATACATCCAAAAGGGGTGTAGCTTTGTGATAGCACCATCAACCATAATTGACTTTGTCGAACCTGTGTGACCCTAATTTGAAGCGACTAGTTAATATTCAATATTAAGAATAGGCAATTTAATTATATGCTAACATTTTTTTTCCTCCAATATTGGTAATGTATTTCAACTTGTATCGGCTTTAATTAAAGAATTGTTCCCCTCGTTTTGCCCATAGTAATGATATTGCTAATTCAAATAATATAAGTTATCTTAGAAAAAAAGTATAATTTATGTTTTATTAAATTTATTTATAATAATAAATTGAAAATTTATATTATATATAATTTATATCATTCATTTTTGTTTAATTTCTTATACTTGAGTAATCTTTAAGAAAAATTAAACATACAAGTTTAAAATGACAATAATATGGGACATAAAAAATTTTATAAAATGTTGTAAAAAACTCCCTTAAAAATTTTAAAAAATAAAATAAAGAGGCGGTTCTGATGCTGACATATTAATAAGAAAAATTTCAAAAGTTCTATTTATAACTGAAGTTACTCTTAATCAATTTTTCAACATGCCTTAACATTTAAAAGGAGAAAAGAAAAAAAAAAATCGAAACTTTGATTTCTTTGTCGGTCTATCCCATGCCTATGGAAAAAGTTTATAGCCATTGTATTCGTGAAATCACGTGTAAAGTAACGTATCTATTGGCACATGGCACTATATGTCTGTCACGGCATTGGTGATAGTGAGAAATACATTAAAATACTAGCACTCTTGCGTGTGGGGGAATTATTGCGCCATGTGGTAAGTCATGTGGGAGGTTTTTATCTAATATATTAAAGTTTGTCGTAATGAGTTGGTTCAAACTTTCTAATACGATGGGTGATATGATAATTTTTGTACATATATAAATAGAGTTTTAGCCTAAGTTTTTATATGCCAACTTATTATTTCAATAAACATTCATGCAAAATCTTATATGTTTTCTTCCTAGCAATCATGAGCCCATGAGTATCTCAATTTGAGAATTTGTATTCACTCGTCTTGCATTAAGATGTAAACGAGTTAATGTGTCAAATTTTTAGTAAGTATGTGGTTTTATTTATACTATATGCATTTAGAGTAAATTATATCTGAAACCTATTAAAATGTAAATTTATTGGTCATATTAATATTTTAAATAATTAAAAAAATATTAATAAAGAATTAATCTAAACGCAATACTTTAAAAACTTTATACAGCGATTCTTTTATCACTCATTTTATAAAATATTGATTCATCTTTTTTAGTATTGTAAATATCAATATCTCAAATGAACTTAGATATAAATGCTGGCATTTTTTTATATAATTTTCTAACCCTATTGATTAATTAAAAAGTTTTGAATCAAATACATCATAAAGAAAAATGCTTTCAATATCATCTGCAATTTACATAATGCTTATTAGGAATATTACATAGAAAATTATAACAAAACTTGCGAATAAATCTTTCAACTTATAGACTAATAATATGCATAAATCCAATGAAAGCATAATACTCCTCAAGAATCCAACTACCGATATTTTAAATACTATAAGACTAAAAGTTAGGGCACGGTTTTTTTGTGTTAATCTTCAATCTCACATAACTAAATCAAATACTCTTAATAAACCTGTTTATAAGATGCAAACTCAGACACATTTATAAATGGATTTATAATAATTTTGATTTGTTAATTAATTATATCAAATTTAGCTTAAACAAATTGGGTTCTAGATGGAATGGATCCAGTCCAATTTTCCTTCTTAATTATATCATGTTGTTGAAAAATATAATAAAAAACCATTTTAATTATGCTCCTATATTGCTAATGACCTTATACCTAATGACATCTTTATTAATCTATTATGCGAGAGGTCTTACATTGAACCCTCCTCTCTCATTGTAATTGGCTAAAAAAATTTTGTCTCTATGTTTGCGTTGGATGATCTAACTCTAAATTATCAACCTAACTCAAACTTGCGAAAAAAGAAGAACAAAAGTCCCCACCTGTAATTAGCTAAAAAAATTATGCTCTGTGTTTGGGTTGGATGATCTAACTCTAAATTATCAACCTAACTCAACTGCTTAAAAAAAAAAAAAAAAAAAAAAACTCCAGATTCCTCTATAAATTGCTTCAAGTTAGAGACATAGGAAAAGTAAGAGAGCGAGAAGGGAGTAAACATTTATGGAAACAATAAGGAAGCTTACAAAGCTCATGTCTTGGTAGTACCCTACCCAACCCAAGGGCATATAAATCCGATGCTCCAGTTCTCCAAACGCTTACTTTCCAAAGGTGTTAAACCCACACTTGCAGCCACCATCCACCTCTACAACTCCATGCATATAGACGACCGCACCTCCTCTATAGACATCGAAACCATATCCGATGGCCACGATGAAGGTGGCTTCTCCCAAGCGGAAACCGTTGAAATTTACCTAGAAAAACTGAAACAGTCGGTTCTAGGACCTTGGCTGCTCTGATTGAGAAGCTCGATGCAGCCGGTCGGCCAATAGATGCGGTTATATACGATGGATTCGTTCCTTGGGCACTGGATGTGGCAAAAAATTATGGAAAAATTGGGGCCGTATTTTTTACACAAACTTGTGCGGTCAACAACATTTACTATCATGTGTATAGAGGTCTTCTTAAACGTCCAATTTCGGATTCCAAAGTGTTACTTCCGGGGATGCCACCGCTTGAGCCACACGAGACACCGTCGTTTGTGTACGTTTATGGTTCATATCCGCTGCATATGATTTGCTCGTGAATCAGTTCAAAAACGTGGATGATGCAGATTTTGTGCTCATCAATACCTTTTATGAGTTGGAGAAACAGGTAACTAAGATCATTAATAAAAAATATAAGATCGTGGTTGCTGTCTTTAGGACATTTCCTTGCATTTTTAAGAATAACGATAGAAAAACTTTATTGTTGGGTGCCAATATAATTCATTTTCAGTTATGAAGCATCTTGCTGATAGATGCAAAGAATAAGTACCTTACAATACTTTTTTTTTTTTTAATTAACTAGTAAGTACCTTAATAAACGAGTATCAGATAATTGCTAATTAAATTTGATGTACGGTATAGCAATGTGATAGGAATGGGCAATTATAGGTATCTAATGAGGCCATAAAAACTTTTTTGGGATGGGTTTGTACATTATTTTAAAATTGGGTTTTGAATGGGATTTTAGGTTTTCAATATGATATAAAATGTAAACCCAATTTCACAAAATAATATAATAAAATAAAAGAAAATTAAATAATCATACCATTAAATAATCATTCCATCCATATACATACTAACTTTATTATTGACCTTGTTTTGTAGTTAATATACTATTAAATTAGAAAAGAAAAAAAATTAAATGAGAGAATCGATGTTTGGAAACAAATTCAAATATGGAATCATATTTTAAAATTGTGAAAAGAAGCATGGACAGAAGAATAATGTTTTTATTAATTAAAATGAAAAAACAACATTTTTTGATTTAATAAACATATATATTGATATGAATTAAGTAATCAGTCATTTTAGTATTTTTGATATTAGTATAGTAATAATGTATTATTTCATATAATTTTAATATTTTTAATTAGTTAAAATATTAAGAACTTGCTATTCTTTTAGGGTAATTTTCCGGTTAAAAATAAAGGTAATGGGTGGCCTTTAAGAGATAAAGTAGTCTAGCATGACTGGTGGAGCAGCAAGATGCAACATAATCGGCTAGAAGATATAAAATAATTGCACCTGCAATAATTTTGCAAGTGACACGTCACCAGAAACTTTAATTTGGACTTTGCTTCCACTTTTGAAATTTTTGGGATATGTACAAGAAAGTTTATATATTTGGTGGTGGTTATAAAAAGATCGATTTAATTATATTAATAAATAATTTAAATTTTTTAGGGTTATATTGAATTTTTTATCAATTTATTTACTATATTTCTATTACTTAGTACCAGCCTACCACACAGTAAACAAACAACATATCACAAGTATTTCATTCCTTTCTCCTAATAACAATCAAAACCTTTTTAATAGATCTCTTGCAAATAATGCTTTTCTTTGAAAAAGGAAATGGTCAAGTAGCATATAAAAACTAAACACGTTATCCTCATCGTTAAGTTATTGAGTTTGATATTTTTTACCTTTTAATTAAAAATGTAAATTATTTCCCCATTTATAATAAAATTTTTTGTTATTATAAATTATCATCATTATGTATTGTTTATGAGTGTCATCTACAACAAATTGTTGCTAAAAATTACTAATAACCAAACCTATTCAAGAACGTTGTAATAATATTTAATAGCGAATGCTAAATAGGGATGCAATGGATAGGATTTCAGGCGGGTCATATGAACCCAAACCCGAACCCACTACACTATAGGGCATATAAAACCCGATCCTATAACCTTATAAGGTTTTTCTTTTATATCCAAACCTCCCTACAGAGTTTACTCTGAAACACGTCACTCGTCTAGTTATCCACCTGACTATCAACTAGATTATCCACCGATCATCCGTCCAATTATTAACCCGAATCTGCCTTGCTTATTGTTTTTTTCAATAGATTCAATCGACTTAAGTTGATAAAATAATATCTAATAATATAGCAATCCACCTTCTCTTTGCTAACCTATTTTTAAATTTAGCCTATTATTATGTTTATATTTAGTAAATGTATTTACATTATGAAATTTTTTTTACTATGACTAATGGGTTGGGTGGGTATCCATCGGATTTTAGTAGTATCCAAACCTGACCCTAATACCCTATAGGGTTTTTTACCTTGTCCAAATCTAACTCTATTACCTTATAGGATTCAACCCTATAAAGTTTTTATCTGGTTGAAGGGTCGAAAACTCTTTAATAGCCAATCCGGTTGCATTCCTAATGCTTTTTTTTTACCAAAAGCATTCCTAATGCTAAACCTGTCTTGCCTATATAAATTTAATACCATTAAATTATAAAAATGTTAATTAAAAATTCATAAATTCTTTATTATTAGATGTTAAAAAAATATTTGACAAAAAAATTTTTGAGAGAAAAGAGAGAAGGAAGTAGCGGCATTGCTGGAATTAGAATTTAAAATAAAAAAGAGGGAGTGATTATTATTTTAAAATAATTATTGTTTAGTTTATTTAAAGAAAAGTTATGGTCGTATACAATAAAAATAAAAAAGCAGTTATTTTAACATATTAAGGAGAGAGAGCAGGATGTGGAGATGAAAAAAGGAAAAGATTGAGAGAAAGTGGTGAATTGTGAAAGTTATAAAAAAAAATTTAAACATATGGTAGTGGGTTAAAATTATTAAAATGTCTTAGTCATAGATTCTAATATTTTAAGTCTTTTTCAATTAGAAAAGAATGATTTTATATTTTTAAAAAATTATGAGAATTAAAAAATAAATGGAAAGCCATTAAAGAGGCCGGTCTCACTTTAGTAATGACAAATGTTGAAATGGGCCAAAAAAAAAAAAAAAATGTTGAAAAAGTCGTATACGTCTGCAGCAAAACGATTATCTCTTCGTTCCTATATTTTCAACTACACTGTTTTTGCTTGTTTTCCGCCACTCAATTATTGGCGATATATATATATATATATATATATATATATTCTCACTAATTTTTTATCATATCTTTGGTTAAATAACCGACTGCATCGAAAGCATCAAATAAATCATGCTTAAGTAACTGTTTGTCCTAAATCTAGGATAATTCTACGTCTGGGATTTCTAGAATTATTTATATTAGATATCTCACTAGATCGGGTTTGAACTGAGATCAAACCTGTCAAATGAACTCATTGTGGTCTTTAAAGATCTTGTGTTAAAAAAATTAATCACTCATTGAAAAGAGATGAGTAGATCCATCCGTCCTATTCCAATGCATCTTCTATAAGAAGATAGTTATGAGTCTCAATAATTGAGACCTAAACCCGATAGGTTGGGTCATAGGTCTGATTCGATCTGATTCAAAAAGATGTTCATTTTAATTAATCTAGTTACGAAGATTATAAGGAAAAAAAATACTTTTTTATAGACTAATACACGTGGATTCTAAGATAGAATAGGATAGTCGTATCCTATAGCAAATTCTTGAGAGTTTAAATAGGGTTGTGCAAAAAAATCGATCGAACAGTGAACCGCATCGGACCGAACTGAACCGAAATTTCAGTTTTTTTTTTAAACAGTTCGGTTCACGATCCATGGTTCGGTTCATTGAAGAGCAAACGGTTCGCGGTTCGGGTCAGGACCATGAAGCGAACCATATGGTTCGAACCAACCAACCAACCATATATATTAAAAAAATTAAACATATTATTTTTACTTTTAATTGTTTTATTAATGGTATATCTGTGTCACAAATTTTAAAAACAATTAATTTTTTTAAATAAATTAATTGTTTTTAAATTTTTTACTTAGATATGTGTTAGTCATTAGAATAAAATTAGATTTTTCATAATATGTTTCAATTGTTATGTTACCTATAAGTAAGATAGATTTTAGAATTTAAACTCTAGTATTCTAACTTAAAAAAATTAATTGTTGTAAAATTTTTTTACTTAAATATGTGTTATTCATTAGAATAAAATTAGATTTTTTATAATATGTTTTACTTGTTATGTTATCTATAAGTAAGGTAGATTTTAGAATTTAACCTCTAGTATTCTAACTTCTGCATATTTCTTTTCCATTTGTCTTACTAATTAATCTAGTTCTATTATTTAGTTATTTTATTGATTTATATAATTGGTAATATGTTAGTTAGAAGCATACAACAATTACATTTTATGTCTTATATTGAGATAAAGTCTAGTATATCATTATAGTTCAAGATAATTCAGAAAAAATGAGACTAGTCATAGTTATAATTTTATAATGGATGAAATCTTTTCCTTCCTATAAGTTTTACATGTTTATTTGATAAATGATTAATTTTAAATATTATTATTTATATTTGCATTAGCGATAAGAAATATGTAATTAAACTTTTTTGATAGAATATATTTTTTATTTTATGAAAAAACGGTTCGAACCACAAATGAACCATACCGGACCCTTTTTTTTCGATTCGAAAAAATTACGAACTGAACCGTGTAGTTAGGTTCAAATTTAAAAGAAAAACTAACTGTGAATTATGGGTTCGGTTCGAGATGCAAACCGAACCGTACCGTACCGTGCACACCCTAGTTTAAACTAATAGGATTAATATAAACCGAATCAGCTTTCTTTCTTTCCTTTTTTTTTTTTTTCAATTTCATAAATAAGGAGTGGGACAATCATGATATTTCTATAGCAATCATAACAGATAAAATGCTTACTTTTAAAAGTATATGCCGCGGTAGGTTTAAAAAAAAAAAAAAGATTTTTATTGAATTGATGATACCTGCGATTGACATTACCAATATTGATGTTAAAAGTTCGTGATTTTACATGCGACTAGTTTAGCGGTGCGGTGCCGTCCAATATGGATTTATCTTTTTTGGATTAATATAACAAATAGTAACTATATTTTAATAAATTATATAATTTCTTGAATTAATATCATAAATAGTAATTAGATTTTAATAAAATATATAATTAGATATTTGAAGTTTGAAGTTAGTCAATTTAATATTTAAACTTTGAAATTGACAAATTTAGTACTTGAAAAAACTTTTTGGCATGCTAATAGTACCTTCATCAAATTCTTTCAGATACTAAATTTATCAATTTAAAAATTTTTTAGGTATCATGCTAATCAATAGCAATGTTTAAATACTAAATTGATAATTTTCAAAATTTAGTTACCTAATTGTATATTTTGCTAAAATTTAAATACTATTTGTGATATTATTTCTATGCAATGTTTCTAAATAATGTTTTTCATTATCTTTTGATATATTATAAGGAGGCGGATGTTCACTAACTTGTGGCCATTGAAGACCATTGGACCAATGATCCCATCAATGTACTTGGACAAACGACTACAAGATGACAAGGACTATGGCCTCAACCTCTTCATGCCTAACACTGAGGCATGCATGAATTGGCTAAACCATAAGCCAAGTGGGTCGGTCATTTATGCATCATTGGGTAGCATAGCTCAATTGAGCACGAACAAATGACTGAACTTGCACTAGGTTTGAACCAAAGTGGGTACTATTTTTTATGGATTGTAAGAGAGTCAGAATGCATCAAGCTTCCTCAGAATTTCATGGACTTATCATTAAATAAGGGTTTAATCTTAACATGGTGTCCACAGTTGGAGGTATTAGGACATGACTCTATTGGGTGTTTCCTTACTCATTGCGGTCTCAATTCTACTCTTAAAGCTATCTGTTTTGGTGTACCATTAATAGCAATGCCCCAGTGGATTGACCAACCCACAAATGCTAAATACGTGGAGGATGTATGGAAGATGGGAATTAGGGCAAAACATAATGAAGAAAATATTGTTACTAGAAATGTGATTGAATTTTGTGTAAAGGAAGTTATGGAAGGTGAAAAGGGAAAGGAAATGAAGAAGAATGCATTGCGATGGAGTGCATTGGCTAAACAGGCAATGGAAGAAGGAGGTAGTTCAGACCAAAATATTGATGAATTTATAGCGAAATTGGTACATTAGTTAATTTATCATAAAACTTTAGTTCGTTTTTTATTGAGGTTTATATGTAATGTCAATGACACTTCTATGGTTTTGTCATGGGATTATAACGCCACTCATATAAAAATTAAATGGATTATAAAATAATAAGTGTAAAAAATTTTAGAGGTTTGATTACTATCAGAAAAGATCTTAACCGTTCATTGATATGATAAGACCGGTCGGTATAATTTTCTATAATATCAAATGAGGTTTCCAATTCATGTAAACTTTATTGGAAAGGGGGAAAAAAGAAATGAGGGATTTTAACATTTTTTTTATATTGTTTTACTAATTATATATATATATATATATATATAATATCTAATTATAGGAAGTTAAACCATATGCTGAATTAGAAAAGCCGTTATAAAATTAATTTTTAGAATAAGTACTAGGATTTCCTTTGATAAAATACAATATATGATATCTAATGTAGAATATTGACATATTTGTAGGTTTTGAGATAGAGTTTAGAAAGAATTAGGTATACTTTTAATAGTGCAACCGAGGAATGCTGGATGATTCTAAAAGATTTTAATATTATTGTTTTTTCTCCTTGTAAGAAAAGTTGGAAATCGGGACAAATTACAGTGGAAAGACATGTATTTGTGCACATTTTGTAAAGAAGAGTCCAAATTTATAAAGTTTGTGTTTAAATTCTGTATCTTTTTAGTTGTACGTATTTAAAGGTTTCGATCAACGTGGCAGTTGGACCATTTGACTGACCCTCCATGTAAGATTTTAACTCTATAGAATTTTTCTTTTTAAATTTTTCCTAGAAAAAGCTTACTCGATTATTTACTTAAAAAAAAAAAAAAATTATGTACCCTCTCTCTCTCGTTCTCCAGTTCCCCACTTTACTAAATGAAAAACAAACTCCATCAGACTCTCTCTTTAATTTCTTGTTTATTGCAAATGCGTGTTTAGAAGACCGATTAAGTGCAAAGAATTACATCTTGTAATAAGTGTTAATTATAACAACATTTATAGCTAGTTCACTTCACTGTAATGGAATAATGTTGTAATGAATTATTATTACTGGGCAATGGAATAAAACTGTAATAAATTTTTCACTTGAATGTATTCTAATAATAAATAAACCATGAATAAAAAGTAAAATGACCAAAATAACCCTATTTCAATTACATTACAAGGCATGAAAGAGTAAACAACTCTTTCTCTAAAAAAAAAAAAAAAAAAAAGGGAAAAGGAAGAACCCTTTCCCTAAATTTAGACCCCAATCCAAATCAATCAAGCTATTGTAGAAAGATTGCTAGTAGCCTATTATACTCCTCCAGTCCACACCCAGCTTGGCCATAGCTACTTATGTTGCATTTAATTTACACGACATGCTTTTGCTACGTTGTCATCTATGAGGTTTTCATCTTCTTGTGTGTTGGTATGGATGCCATGGATATGGGGAAGTAAAGTTTGTACGCAAGAAATGAGGTCACATTTGTGCTTCAAGGGTGGAGAATTATATTTTATGGGTGAATGTGCCCTATTAGTAATTTAAATGTGCCCAATTGCATTAGCTACCTTATAGGATCAATCATCTGACAAAACCTTTTGGCACTTTATTTGCCATAATCTATTGGAGTCAATTTATTTAAATACACTCATGTACTTTAAAGTTGGCTTCGATATATGCACTATAGGGGCATCGGTTGGAGTTAGTGCAATACTGCTAGGATTGGTTTTGATTAGAAGGGCTGCTTTCGTGTTCCATTTATCTTTCATTTCCAACCATTCTAGCAAATCTCCAAATGAAAAAAATTGGTTTAAAGCATCGGGTAGAGATTGCTGTAGGTTTTGGAGTGCAGACAAAGTTTCCAATGTGATATGCGACAGGGGTGAGCTATTTTGCATAGATAATTGGTGATTTTCTAATGTTGCTATCTTCAATTGAAGATGAAATGTTGTTGTGATTTCAAGTTTATGAAGCTTGACACTTTTTGCAAATTCCTCATAAGAATTTCGACTCGATGCTCAAGTTGGCACAATGGAATGTTTTATCTTCAGAACTTTTAGGATCCTAATTTAAGTTTAACCATGTAAAAGTTTTTTAACATACCCTAAAATGCTAATGAAAAATACTACATTTGTTTAATTTCATGAATATATTTTATTGCTTTATTGGCATGTAATAGATTGTCTCTCCTTTATAACAGGAAATTCAAAATTGCATAGTACTTTCATACCATAGACTTGCATTTAGTAATTGTGTATTTTGGAAAAATGTATAATCATGAGTATTTGTCTCAACCTTTTGTAATATACAAATAAATATTTTATATTGAAGGGCAAATATCATTTGATATAAAATAAGAGGGTTTTATGGTCAACCCTAATGTTTAAATTAATTATTTTGTCGGTTATTAGTTACGTGAGAGAATGTAATCCCCTAGATTTTATGATACAGTTTATGTTTAAACCATAAACCGGAAGTCAACCAGAAACTCTAAGGTTAACAAATCTATATCAAACCCTAGTAGATGTAGATCTGGTAATCTTACACTCTTAACCCCTAAACAACGAAATTGAAATAATTGTGGAAAAATAGTTCATAATAATATAAGAAAGCCTTAAAATATCAAATTCAATAATTTTTAGTGTCTTTTCGGATCCGAACGGGATCAATTTTCGAAAACCGTGCCCTGATGCACCCGACGGCAAAAATATTCCAATAATACCAATAAACTTGTAAAAATACAAGGATTTCAAAAATATCAGTTTTATAATTTTTCGATATCTAAAAATATTAGATATAACTTAATTATGTGTATTTTCTTTACTACTGATATTAAATTATCTTATCTATTATTCATAATACTATTATACACTATTCACTATTATTCACCTATTTCTACTTTTTCTACACCTATTCTTATACTCTGCATACTTATTTTTTACTTTTTACATTTCCCATATAACTTCATTCACATCATATCTTACCACTTATTACTTTTAATTAACAAAAATACAAAACAAACCAAAACACTCAATCTCTCTCTTCTCCTACATCACGTCGGCCACACACACAAACATATGTAATTTATTTTTTCTTTTTCAAATTGTTTAATTCACACAAATTTCCCTTCTCAAAATTCTATAAAAACCCCTCTCTCCCTTTATTCTTTTCATACATTCATTTACCTTAACAAAACTCTCTCAAATTCACTCCACAAATCCTCCTCTTTTCACTTGTTTTTACTACCCATTTCTCACATACTTTCTACATATACAAACTATCCAAAACCTCTCTTACACTACCACTTTAATATTCCTACTTTAGGTAAATATTCTTACATATATCTTCTACCATTTATTTTTCATGTTATGTAACTTGGCATGACTATGGTGTTGTTTCTTAAAAACTCATATGAGTTGTAGAAGCAACAACGTTTCATATTTTGTTCTTGCACATGTCAAGAATTCTGATTTTTATGATCTTGTTATTATTATGATGTTATGTATTATTATTGTTATTATACTTCTAACTTAACCTTATATATATATATATATATATCTATGTGTATATCTATATATTTTAGAGCATAAATGTTTACTAACTCACTAACAAGCTTATTATTATTATTGCTTCTATTATTGCTTTTCTTTTTTTTCTTTTTCTTTTTGGGACTAGTCTATTCTTATCGATGCTTTGATGAAACTAAGGCTCCCAATACTTGATTGGGATACCTTGATAAAGCTAGGGTTCCCAATACTTGACCTTATTATTTTGCTTATTATTTTGCTCATATTTTCATATTTTCATCTTTTTCATACTACATACTCATGTACATGCATTATTATAATGTTATTAGCTCAACAAAATAAAGAGAGATTTTCAAAAATAAAGGAAAAATAAAAATAAACTCTTTTAATATATATATAAACTTGTCTCTTAATCAAGTTTTTGTTATCAAACACATAGGAAAATTATTTTTACAACTTCTTTTCAAACCCATCAAGATTTTTCTTAAATGACAAATAAAAGATGAAGTTATCAAGGAATTAACTAACAAAGATAAATTTTTCTTTCTATAAAAAATCATATGAAGTTTATTAAAACTAGTGTTAATAGTTCTTTGATAAGCGAATTTTTCATCAAAAGCTTACTTATAGTATTTTTTACCAACTCCATAATAAAAATCAACTTACTAATTTATAAACCTACTTAGAAAAATGACAGTTGTCAAGCTTCTAAATGATAAACCTACTTTCAAATAGATAAAAAGAATAACATAATAAGCTTAAAAACAATGGATATTATCAATAACTTAACAGGATGATTTCTTTCCAAGTAAAATTGGTAAAGAGATTAAAAGACTAAGTTGTAAAAATAAAATTATTTTTAAAGAAATTAGAAAATGAAGTATAAGGGGAAGAATACTTATTATCAAAACTATTTTCAATGGAAAATATATACAACTCAAAATCATTATTGGTTAGCAACAACTTAATAAAAAGTTTGGAAAATTCATTTTTACTACTAGAAACAAAATTTGTAGAAGATTAAATTAAAGGAAGATTTATTTGTTTTGGAAAGGAAATTGGGAAAAACAAAATAAGAATATACTTATTTACAATAACCTAAGAAATTATAAAGCCCCTCTAAAATACTTAGAAAAGAATTTATTAAGATTCAAGTTTCAACACCTTAAGATAAATTATTTTACAAAAAATTATCGTTGAGATAACACCATTAGAATTTTTGCACACATTATGAGTCTCTCTCTCTCTATATATATATATACTCAAAGGATTTTTCAATTACATACACATCTATATTTTTGCTAAAGAATTTTTGAACAAAGATGAGTTTGAGAAATTGTTTTTCAAAAGATGGGATTTTCGTGGTAATTATGTACCATGTCTTTTAGAGACTCAAATGACCTTTTATGAAGAAAATTACCTTAGAAATGGATAGATCTTTTTGAGTAGGTAGAAAAGCATATAATATGCGAAATTCCAAGTTAGAATGAGCAAGTTATGGCCATTTTAAGTTGGGATTTCACTCTATACGAATTTTGACAAACTTAGTGAAATAGAGTTGCAAGTTTAAGTAGAAATTTCAAGAAATATTATTTCAGGTATTTCTTTTGTATAAGTGACATGGAGTCTGAACTATCTTACCTAGAGGATTACTTCAACTAAGAAGCTTCTGTTACTATAGCCGATGAGTTTAAATTCTCGCATTTTTGTACTTATGTTTTTGCTTATAGTTTAGTTGCACTAGACTTTAGGAAAGATAAAAATATGATAACGTATGTGCTTTACTTATATGATTGAAATTATGTTAAGTATATCGCGGCAGGAATTGTTAATTAAACATTGTATGATTTAGTATATAAATGATTGGTCTGCGAATTCTATGATCACTTATAAAATGTCTAATATTATGCTATGATCACTTAAATAAAATGATTCATACATGATATGTAGTGAGTCATATTGCATTCATTACTATATCCTTAGTGGGACAAGGGCATAGTGATGAGGTCGATGAACCTAAAATATACTCTATGGCTTTGATTGCTCATAATTAAATGGTGAGTGGGCACCAAATTAACTATAATTTAGCGGTTAGTAGGAATCTGTATAAAAACTACAAAAACATCATTTGTGAACTATGGCCTTGTTGCTCGGAACACCTAACCACCAAATGGAGGGGTAAATTCATTCAAACATATGATTCCCAAAAAATAGTATGTATTGTTTGCTCACGTGATTGATTGCATCTCATATGCTTGTTAATTAACTTGATTGAATATTGATCATTGAGTGCTTTACTTGTGGAATTAATTCTCACTAAACAAGAAGCTTACCCCTTTATAGATATCTTTTGCAGCACCTCTATCTATGGTTGAAGCCCTAGGGTTATTTCTCACAGGTTATACCTTTTTAGCCTAAGGAGTTTTTGGAAAAAGTCAAAGACTAGATGTAGACTTAGACTTCTAAGTAAATCTCCATGTAATTATTTTGAATAGACTTTGATAGACTATATCTTTTGATAGGGGAATGCCCCTTTTCTTTGTAAGACCTTTATATTTCCATATTTCAGATATTATGTTATGATTTCCATTCTTAAGCTGCTATATGAATGTCTTTTTAAACAACTTGTTTCAAAGTTGGTCCTCTATGATCGTAAGTGTATGCCTTACACCCAGTATCAAAGCTCATGGGATGACTAAGGTTGTCATACTTACGCTTTAATATTGAATGTGGCGGATTGTCGCGTTTAGGGTACATTGGGGGGTGTGACAGAGAAGATGAAGAGACGTTATTAACGATAAAGAGATGTTATTAAAGATGAAGAGACGTCATTATTAAAGATAAAGAGACATCATTGAAGATGAATAGACGTTATTAAAGATGAAGAGATGTCATTAAAGATGAGAGAAACGTTACTAAAGATGAGAAGAAACGTTACTAAAGATGAAGAGATGTTATTAAAGATGAAGAGACATTATTAAAGATAAACAGTTATTCATTGTCTTCTATATAAACTAGGCTTGCTCCTTCTCCAAAATCATTCCTAAACCTAGAAATCCTTTCTACAAGTGTTCTAACATACATAGGAATTTGAGAAGTTGAATTAAGGTGATTGGATCTCTCTTCCCTTATCCTTAGGATCTAAGGGAATTAATTAAATCCTTAGGGTTTACTATTGGTTTTGAAGAAGCAATTGAAGGAAAACTCTATTTTGATTTGAAGATCTGGATCTTGGTGATCAAAAGAGATTGAGAACCAATTCTAGGTAAGTTTGAATGTTCTTCATTTTTATGATTACATAGAAATGATTTTTATGGTAATTTTAGGTCTGATTTGTATTAAATCGAATTTTAGAGTTTGGAAAAATTATTGAGGAGATTGGTTCTATTGGAGAATTTCTATATTTCAATCAAGGAGGAAGGTGTTGAATTAGGATTATTTTAGAGATTAGGGTTTTAGATGATTATTCTATGAAAGATATGTATATGAAATCAAATTCTGATTTGCAATGTGTTGATGATCAGGAATTCTGGTGAAATTAAGGTTTCTAATTTTTTTTTAAAAGAGTTTGTTGATGGAGTTGGAGTTTTGAAAGCAAATTAGGTACGACCTTAACTTGTTTGTTGTATGTGCTTGTAAGGTTAGAACAATAAATTGACTTAATTTTATCTAGCTTATAATTGTAAAGTTTACTGCTTGTGCTTGGCTTTGGTTACTAAAGACTACGCAGAGTGTGATATTAATAAGGTGCCCTGATGATCTATGTGTGAGGGTGTCCGAATGGACTTGTGCATAGAAATGATTTCAATAGATTAAGAGTTATGCCAGCTTAATTGTGGTGCGCAATGATGTTTGGCGAGTACCCAACATCACTATATGTATATAAAAGTATTTTGTATAAAAGCTTGCTTTTTTTTTTTCAGGGTTATGAGTTACTCCGGGTTTAGAACTAATTGCAAGTGATTTTAAACTATGTTGCTTGCTTAACTAATAAAAAATAATAACCCGTGCTTGCTGCATTAGTTTAGGTGCAAATGAAGATTTGTTAGTGTTTGATCTGTTCGGATATGACATTTATGTTGATGATGAGGAGGACATAAGTGGATTTGATTATCCTGTTGATCCTTAGAATATCTATTGATTGAAGATAATTAATGGAAGACCATATTAAGTTTTTATATTTTTTTATAACTGATAAAAAAGTTTTTATTTATGATATTTTATCTTTGAGATGTCTTGGCTTTGATTTATGCCAACAAGTTTATAAGAAAGTCTTGTTATAAAATATTTATAAATAGATTCATTTTATACGTGAAATTTAGATATATATAATTGAATATTTGTGGATTAGCGAATTTATAGCCTTAGCATGTCTTTCTCAAAAGAGGACACGTGGTGAGTTGTAATGCCATCAGCTTAAGGCGTTACACCTTTCGTTTGTAAAGTTTTCATATTTTGTTTGCAAGAAAAAGACTTTAGATTTAGTCATATCAGTTGGATTTCCTTAAGATGAACTGTAGTAAGTTGCCTTGGTTAGTTAATGGATATTAATGTGGAATTCATGTGCAGCTCCAATCCATCAGTTTTTAAGCATTTTAGCTAATGTCTCTTCAGTTCATTTATCTTTATTTTACTCTATGCTCTTAATCGAAGTATTAACTATTCATTATGTACTTGATTTTGGATCATTAATGATAGCTTGTGCTTATTGGGAACTTAGAATACAAAAGCCTAAAATTGTTGCATTGGCTGATATGCTACTCTATTAATTAGGCAGTCTTTGAACCTTATTTGTTTTGCTTAGATATAATGACTGGTTTACCTTCCATAACCATGACATATAGGTTACTAATTTATGCCAACATATCAAACGTGAGAATATATGACGTGGCTAAAGTGAACAGGATAAAATACACTACTTTCAAAAGATCATTATAAATAATAATGAAACTTACAAGGGAATATAAATTACTTTTGTAATTTGTAATACTATCCCAATTTAAATGGTGAGTTAATTGCTTATTGACTTTTAAGTAACAGCTGCTTGTCTACCATCTTAATAATTCAATGGCAAATGTAGATTTAGGTAGTGGGGTAAAAAAAACAGCTTTGATTGAGAAAGCCCATCCTAAGTAAAACTTCTTTTGCATCTAAGAAATAAGAATCTTGTACATCAAATATTGATGGAAACATGTGAATTAAACCAAAAGTTCCTGAAAAAGATAGAACAAGTCCAGTAAAGCAACATGTAAGACTTAAACACAAATAATGATTTTAATCATTTAAGACTGAGATAAGACAATTGTAAACCCCGGAAACTTTCACAATATTACACGACTCTAGAATAGAAAGAATGAACTAATTAGTAAACTTAGAATTCAACAAAAACCTAAGATTAGATACATAATTTAAATTTGGCTGGGTTAGGATCTATAAACTAAATAAAGAACTTCTATGATCCTATCTGATACCAAAAACGAGATTTCATATCTTGAACTGAAATTCAGGATATGATTAAAGAAACTTTAATTTTCAAAACCGAATCCTTGTCATACAAATAGATTAAATGGGAAAACATAAATATAGAAATTAAATGACTACTTTTGCACTCAACAAAGACTCGAGACTAAAACAATGGGTAGTAATGAACCTATACTTGGACTTAAACCCTAAAATTCGAGATTCCTAGATAGTAATAAACTATATTGATAAGATTTCATAGTGGGTATCCAAACCTAGAATATATAAGTAATTTAGCTTATATATTTGCGGCGATATTAAGTAATTGATCAATTATGTTTATAGTTGGGAAACGACAACTTTAAGATAAACTGTTAGAATTATAAATATACAACAAAAACATAAACTGGTATATAACTTAAGATCTAGACTTCAAACAAATACTGGATTTACACCAGTGTTCAAATTAGGGTTTTCTTAAGCCCTTGAAGCCTAAAACAAAAATTGACCCAACAAGCTTAGAAAACCTAAATCGGGAGATAAAATTTCAAAAACAAAAAATCACGTAAAATTAAAACTTAAATTTATATTGTTTGATAAACTAAATATTTTGTAGGATTCATTGAAAATATTTTTGTGTAAAAACTCTCATATATTAGCTAAATTATACCCGATTAATGTAATAAACTCCCCGAAAATTTAGCTAAATACTATCTAAACAATATAATATATATAACAATACTTGCAGGATACGTATAAACAAATTTGGAGGGCCTTGATCTTCTTGATTTAAGAGAACCGAAATTGCTCAAATAATTCAACTCAAGTCAACAAAAATCAACCCATAAGCCAATCCAAGTGTGCCAAATTAACTCCACATTAATGACAAAGAGAACAACTGATGAAACAGTAGCAAGTGGAGACAATTCGGATCAATTATGAAAGAAAAACACATGGCAAATACTCTTATCTTTCTCTATATATACATATATTAAAGACACTTAAAGAGAAAGCAAACGAATACCATTTCCTCTCTAACATTCTAGAACTAATCTACTCATAATCAATAGCTAAAACAGCCTGGAGATAGGAATTAAATCGCACTTACAATCCCAGTACGAATTGGAGGAAAAATATTACGAAAAAAACGCTTAAAATGAGCTTAAGGTGAGTTGATGTAATTCTGTAAACCTCCGAAGTTTTTCGATCAAATTAAATGATTAAACCCTAATCAGAAGTCAACCGGATTTTCAAAGTCAACAAAACCTTAGTTTACCATAACCCTTTAAGTCCGGCATTATCGTTTTCCCTAGCCCTAGAAAACGAAGTTTGAGTAATTAGTTATTATGGTTCGTAATAGCTAAAGGTTACGTAAAAATATCAGTTTTGCAAATAAAGTGTCCTTAGAACCCGATCGGACACAATTATGAAAAAACGTGTCCCGGAGCTCGGAATAGGAAAAATATTCTGATTATACCATTAGACTTGTAAAATATAAGATTTCTAAAAATATCAATTTCGTAAATTTTCGGTAGCTAAAAATATCAGATATTGCATTCGTACGCTTATTTTCTTACTACCGATATTTAATTGTCATGTCTACTTTTACATTACACTATTTTCTACTATTCTACACTATTCATCTATCTCTACTTTTTCTTACAACCTACTCTTACAACTCATACACCTATTTCTTATACATTTTCATTTCCAATACAACTTCACATCTCTCATTTCTTACTTTTAATTAACAAAATAACAAAAAAATAAATTTTTCTCTCTCTCACCCCTCAAAATTGCACCGGCCATCCCCCCATTTGTGCCCATTTGTTTTCTTTTTCAATTTTTTAATTAACACAAATTATCTCCCACATTTTCCTATAAATACCCCTTCATACCTTCACTTCTTTCACACCACTTCTTTACTAAAGTTACTCTCTCAAAATTTCTCAAGAATTCTCTCCAAGAAGTTCTTACAAGAAAGCTCTCTCTAGTTTCTTCTTTTAGGTAAAAATTCTTCAAGAAATTCCTATGTTCATCTACTTAGTATGAACTTAATGTGTGTTTTCCAAAACCATGAAGGTTAAAAAAGCAACAATAGGTTCATACTTTGTTTTTGTTCATAATATCAATTCCTGTATGTTCCTTTATGTTTCTTTATGTGCCTTTATGTTCATAACTATCTAAATATCTATATAGCTATATTATATATATATATATATTATTTAGAGTATATAAGCTCATTGTCTTGCAATTTATTTACCTTCCATGCAATTTATTTACTTCATTGCAATTTATTTAATTTCAAGTTGCTCTTAAGACTAGTCTTTCTAGTCTTAGACTTGTCCTCTCAAGTCAAAACTTTTTCTTTTCTTTTCGGGACTAGTCTTTTCTTCGTCCCGGGGTACCTTGATGAAGCTAAGGTCCCAATACTTGATTTATTTCTTTATATGCTTATTCTTTTAAGTTATTATGATCTTTTTATATATATATATATTCATAACTTATGATTCATATTCATGCATGAACATAATGTTTTTGTCTCAATAAAAATAAATGAGGAGGTGTTTTCTTAAACTGAAGATTCTTTCTAAAGAAATAAAATAGAAAATAGATTTCTTAAAAACTCATAAACGTGCTTAGAAATAGCTTTTCTTAAAACAAAAGGTTTTATAAAAACTTATTTTTCATCAAGTATTAGAAATTCTTTTAGAGTAATTACAAGAAACAAAATATAATTTTATGAAATTGTTATTACTTTTGAAAGTGGTTGGAATCTAAGTTTAGAAAATAAAACCACTCTTTAGGAATTTAAAGTAATTACAAGAGATTAAATTTAGAATATTCATCTCAAATAGCTCAAGATCTTTTCAAAGGTAAAATGAATATTCCAACAAATCTTAAGTCCAAAATCTTTTAAACTTTACTTTTTCATAAGTTGAGACAACTTCATTTACTTCATTCATTTGTTATGAGTCAATACATATATGTATATATCTTCCAAAAAGTTTATAAAAATACTTGAAACATTCATCTCATCAAGTGAGTTTATTTAAAAAAGAGGAACTCAAGTTTTTACAAATTCGTGGAGAATCTGGTCGCTGCTTTTTCGGGACCCAAACGACTTAGTTTTATGAAAATAAGTTTAGAAATGTGTAGATCTTTTCGAGTAGGTAGAAAACGATATATTATACGCGAAATTTCGAGTTAAAATGAGCAAGTTATGGCCATTTTAAGTTGGAATTTCTTCTTATACGATTTTATCGCGATTTTAAGAAAAGTTTAGAATCTTCAAGAATAGAAATTTTATGAAAGACTCATTTTGGGTATTTCATCTTGTTTAGGTGGCGAGGGACCCGAGATCATCTATCCGGAGGACTATTTCGATTAGATCTACTGTTATGGAGTGAGTTAATTCTTTTCCTAAGTTACATTTCCTTGGTTGTGCTTGTAATTAGTGGCACTAGAAATTTAGGAAAAGATAAATGATCAATTGTTATGAAATATTTGTTGAATGAAAAAAATTAAGTATATCGAAGGACGATATATTAAATAAAAGTATGATTCTTGTATTGATATGATGAAATTATGGTTGATCACCTTTAACATGAATTCAACTTATATGGTTAAATGTATAATTGAAATTTATTCATGCATATCATACTTGTGAGTCACATTTTTTACTACTATTCTTCGTGTGGGGAAACGAGGAAGTAGTAGTGGTGGCTGGTAGGAGCTGGAAAGTCTACATGGGCCAGTAGGAGCCAGGAAGTCTACAGGGCGAGCAAAAGCCGGCAAATCTGCAAATATTGATGGTCGTATGGGCCTGTAACCTCCCAACCCTTGTCATGGAGGGCGTTAAATCCATGCTGCACTTGATTTCCGGTTAATCTTGTGTATTTGTTTGCTCATGTGATTAGTGCATTACATATGCTTGAATTAAATAACTTGATTGCTATATGGAAATGTTATATAGTTAGGAATTATCTCACTAAGTTAGATTTGCTTATACCCTTATAGTTTTCTATTACAGTATGATTATCTATGGTTGGCCCCAAGGAGCCC